>JAQGAH010001554.1:0-13199 GCA_034696885.1 Lepidocyrtus paradoxus
TTTTTAGTGGATAATTTGAGGGGTTGAGTTAGCTATTTGATTAAATTAAGGAGTAAGTTGGGACATGTAATGGTAGGAATGGGAATGGAACGTTAAGATAGCTTTTTCATGCATTAAAATTAAGTGTTTTTGAACCGGTTTAATTAAGGATTGAAGTTGGTGTTTTTTTGTTGTTAAAAATGTGGTTGAGTGTCGGAGCGGACGCTAAAATCACGCGTGCGTTTTTATTACTCCCCAATTTAATTTATGATTTGTATTGTTTAATTTTCTTTCAGGAATCATATTTGTTCTTTTCTTCTCAACTCGAAAGTAACAATCTGACATCATGTCTCTCCTCACTGGAACTTTCAAGCTCACCAAGAGCGAGAACTTTGATGAGTACATGAAGGCTCTCGGTAAGAGAAATAACCTTTGATTTAATGAGGATTGGGAACTGGGAAGAGATTCAGCTAATTTCTTACTACCATAAACTTGACATTAATTAATTTAATTTGTTTGCAGGTGTGAACATGATTCTCAGGAAGATGGCTTCAACTGCCACTCCAGTTACTGAAATTACCCAGGATGGTGATGATTGGAACATCAAAACCACCACCACCTTCAAGACCACCGATATCAAATTCAAGCTCGGAGAGGAGTTCGATGAAGTCACTGCTGATGGAAGGAACTGCAAGGTATGTTATTTAGACCAAATGTTCAGCCTTGTACGAATGGTTAGATTATGAACTCTAGAAGTACTCAGCTAATGAGACAATTTATTTCCACAGTCCACCATCACCAAGGAGGGAGATGACAAATTGGTCCATATGCAAAAGTGCGGTGACCAAACTTTGAAAATCCTCCGTGAGTTTACCGATTCTGACATGAAGATGATCTTGGAAGCTCCAGGAAATGTCGTTTCCACCCGAATCTACGCCAAGGTACATACTACATTTGTATTCGTATTCCACCGATATGCTAATGGCTGTCGGTATGAAGGATTAGTTTCAATTCACTAAATGCTCAAATTCTTAATTATTATCTCTTTCAGCAATAATCAACCAATCAACCAACTTTGGTGTGACCATTCTTCCATCATCTTATCAGCACGCACACCAAGCAGAAAAATGTACTGGACCAATCTAAATTTTTAAAATGAATTTAAACATTTGGCGCAATTCACAATTTATTTCGAATTTGTATAAATGCTTTTCTTGATGAGATCATGAGACTACTATATTAATATACGTTACATACCATGCAGCTCTTGTGTTATACTTTTTCTTTTTTTCATGAGGAATTATATCGAAAGCGATGTTTATCTTTCTTAACTTGTGACTTTTGTGTGAATGATATGACATGGGGACAATTTTATAAAATGTAACATCAGTCCATTCCTTCCATTTTTTGATCTGTAAGAATCTCTCGATTAGCGGAATTAATCAGATATAATGTTTATAAGTCTTTTGTCTTTTTCTGTTTGTATTATTGCTAGAAAGAATTTGTGACACCATCTCAAGCTAACCCAAAATGTATTTTGTAATTTGTATCCGGTAGTTTACTGTTGGAAATAAAAGAGAACTTTATGTATCCGTTGAGAAATGAAACTGACATGCAGATGTAGTCTTGAACCACGATTTATTTCCGAATTGTAATGCATTTGAACATTTTTATCATTATATTTTTATTTTTAAGTATTGTAAAACTGTGCCCAGTTTGTAAATCGGTATCTAGCCTTCTTCATAAAAAAGATTTAAGCTGGACACGTCATCGTCATAAAGCTGAGGCTTTCCAGTTCCAGGGAAAATTACCAAAACTGATTTATCACCATGATAAAACATGGGTATTGAAGACATTCTAGTAATATCTTAATCATCTTTGCTCTCATTGGCGTGATCAAGCTCCTTTTTAATCCTTGCCACTATCTTTTGCAGTTTGGACTCGGAATCAACTAACCCATCTCCAAGCTGAAAGAAAAAATAAATGGTTCTCTCCGTAATCAGTAGTAGGTTAGGTTGGCCACGATATGTAGTAGCACTAAATTTACTCAACATTTTTATCCTTACTTTCTTAGAATGCAGTAATACTGCCCCTTGACCTTCGCATTCATTTTCTAAAATCCAAACATCAAACTTGTACGTTGTTGTTGGTGTGGGTTCCCCACTCTGAAAAAAATAGATTACGCTTGGGATTCATCCTCCACCAACTCAGAATTTGGTGAGAGTCTTCATCATAAAAGTTTGATATGATAAGGGGAATGAATATAAGTCTAATTTACAACTTACAACCACTATCGCCTCTCCAAATACTTGCTCAAGCTGAGATTTAAGAGCTTGAAAACGAGGCAAGTAACCTCAGCCTCCTCTGCATTTCCATAAAAATAAATTACATGCACATTATTTCCCAACTAATATTTTACGACTATTTCAATTACTCCGACTATCTAAGCTTGAGTGAATAATTTTATTGGATATATGCTCACCAGTAAATTATTTGTACTTCTAGCTGTCCCATCGTTTAACTGTCTTTATTGCTGTAGACAGCAAATAACTTTGTAGGTTTATGACTCAAAAATCTCCAGTGCTCAATTAAAAATGAAAGATAATGATAATGCAGCAGAAGTACAAGTATGCTGATAAAATGATTAAGTCTAAAGTGTGAACGGTCTCTCTGAAGGGTAAGAGGAATTATGAATAGACTTGACTTTATTTTCAGATTTTAGATGAATCATAATAATATTCTGGTTGTAAGTTGTTCAAAGTGGAGACATGATCTTCACGTGATAGTGAAGCTTCCCAAAAAATATGGCATGTGTAGTGCTGTAGAGATCTTTAGTTCGGAAAGGATATTAACGGAGGCTCTGTCAGCAACTTCTTTTAAAAAGATTTACTATAATCTGTTTGGAGTAGAAAAACTACGTATTTGTATCTTTGTATGTTTGTGTAAAAGTACCACACAGTAATTTATCAATGCAAAGAAAACATAAATAAGGTTATCATTATCACCAATCAAATGTCTTTTATTTCTTCAAAGTACTTTTTCGAAAAGAAATTGTTTAGGAAGTAACACTGTCATTACAATTACTACCCTCATTTAATGTAAAATCAGTAATGAAGCCATCCAGTTTTCTGAATTTGAGCTCATCACATCATAAAAATAAGAAATAGCAAATGGGAAATAGGTGAAAACTTCATAAAACAATTATAATTTCAGGATAGTATATGGAACATCCTCATTTTCATCCTTTGTCAGCAGCCTTTTGCGCTGCTAACGCTGCGGTGATTGCATCCACGATCTTCTTAAGCTTTTCGGGCTTGTTCACGTAGCCATCACCTCGCTAAACATTAATAATCATGGCATGACACAATAGTTTAGAAACATTTCGAAATAAATTGAAATTTAAAAAGGTTAATTTACCTTCTTAGAATGAATCAAAGGTCCTCCGATAATGCTCACTTCGAACCATCCCGTTTGGTTTGGAGTTGCCTCCCCAATCTGACAACATTTACACAAGAGTTGACAATATGTTAATTTAATTATTACACAACACAAATCAAACGTACGCATACCCAGATATAGGTGCAAATTAAAGTATAAAATTACGATTTCCAATTGGTTAGGAAATAACTGTTCAAGTTCCTTAGCCAGGCTCTTGAACTTGGGAGCGTACCCTCATGCTCCGCTATAAAAAGGGTCAACCAAATAGACACATTACTGCGTAATTTTTTTTATTATAACAACTTTGCATCAGTCAAAAACTTTTTTTGCTTACCAGTATACAACTTTAATCTTCAGCTTCCCCATTATCCTGGATGCTGGAAGTTTTATCAAGATAAGTCGCCTGTGACTTGATTGTTCAGATAATTTATCTGTGCGGAAAAACAAAAAATTACAAAAATTATGCCCCACAAGTTATGCCAGACGCATTAATCACAACTGCATTGAAGTTGAGAAATGTGAAGAGTGACGATCTGATGTAAAAAGTCCGTACAAGCAAAGACAATTTACGTCAAGCTGCAATTAACTGCAGAAGAACAAAATGCAATCAACCTTCTATTTAAAGTTGATGTAAACAGATAAGCTTTTATGTTGCCTGCTTTAAATTGTCAATGCCATTAGACTCATTAGTCATTGTCATTACGGTGTTCTGTTGAAATATCTATACCATAAAAATATTTCACAACTTACCTTCTTTGACATAAAATGACTAACGAGCGACTGTATGCATTCATCGTTCGCTCTAAATTATTTTACGATTAGTCCTTCACCTAGACTGTTGAGCCATGAAGACAAATATTTACTAAACTTTTACCTATGCGAAGAGCTATGTGTACAAACAGTACTATGAGGTAAAAAATATTTGCGAGAAAGCCACCCGGTATGGCAGATGTCTCTCGAAGTATGTATATTTTAACAGGATATGCTAGTATATCGCACATGCTCTTCGTACCTGCTCCATCTACTTCAGTTCGGTGCATTGTACTATGATATGATGTTACTTTGCCATTTTCCACTTTCTCACGAGTTTAACAAAAATACTCACAAGAATTTCAATGTCAGCGGAGATTCATGTAAAAAAATATTCTGGAAGACAATTTTCCATGTCATGTCATCGTCATCAGTTATGCAAAATATTTCCACTCGCTTTTAATATGCAGTTGGGGTCCTGATCGTAAAATATTATGAGCAATGATCCACTTCTCTACGTCTAATCCAATTAGGCTGTGTTTGCAAATGAGAAGGAAAAAGTCAAGCAAAAAATTAATCCCCGTCATTTTTATTTGCCTTTATTACTAAATCTATTAATGCGATTAACTCATCACATGTCGCTCACCCATCTTTTACTAATATAATATATGCAGCGATATACATTTCATCAAAATTTTTTACTCTTCTTAATAGATATGTTTTTAGCTGAGTGAGATAAAATGAGTAATAATCATAAAGACTGCAATCGAAATCAGATATGTTAATTCAACTGTTCAGCAAGCTTATCAGCTAGCGCTCTCACGCTAGGAAAATCTGTCAAATGAGTCGGAGTAATGTTAAGTTCATTCCCAAATATTTCTTGCAGCTTATCCCGCAATTCCATCATCATCAAGCTGTCTATTCCCATGGAATGGAATTCCAAATTGACGTCAATCATTTCGGAACTGTCCATTTTAAGAAGACTCCGAGTAGCCAATCCGATATATTTTTGAATTAACAGAGACTTGTCTGATTCTTGTACCAACTCCTTCCGAAAAATCTTGCCAAGTTCAAGATTTTCATTTGCCTTTTGTGCAAATCTGGAGGATTGAGATGAGTCTAAATGTTTTTCAATTAGCTTCTCATCAACATAACCAATAACTCCTGAGCAAAGTTGGGAAAAATCTCTGAATGAATGAAAATTCGCCACTGCGATTTGCTGGATCCCCTTTCTCAAAATCAATTCCAGTCCCTTGAGCCCTTGCTTAACGCTGATCGGTTTCAATCCAGGAAATTCATGATGGGATGCCATCCCAATCTCCTCCCAATTTCCCCAGTTTATGACTGTTGCAGGTAGCCCCAATGAATGACGATATCGGGCTAGGGCATCCTCATAGCAGTTTCCTGCAGAATAATTAATCTGCCCTGGAAGTCCGAATAGGGAGCTGTAGGATGAGAACATGACGAAATAATCAAGCTGATAGTATAAAGCTAGCGTGTGCAAATTCCAAGAGCCATTCACTTTCGGACCAAACACAGTTTCAAAATTATTCCATGACTGGTTCGAAATAGATGCATCCGCTAGTACTCCAGCGCAATGAAAAATTCCTCTTAATGGGGGCAGCTCACTCTCCTGCATCCAATTAAATAGTGCACCGCACTCGTCCCAATTTCCGACATCCGCATTAAAAACGTGCACCTGTTTCCCGCTTCCATTCCATTCTTTTATTACTTTGGATACTTCCGGTTTCGGACTGCTCCTTCCTACTAGAATTATGTGCCTTGCACCATTTTTCAACATCCAGGATGCCACCTGGAAGCCTAGTCCCGATAATCCACCGGTAATCATATAGGTCCTGCATCGATTTTTAAATAGAGGAGCTCCATCACCCATCTTATTGGCATCGATTTTAGGCGCTGGGGCAGCAATAAACTTGGCCACATATCTACGCTCATATCTCAATGCAACTCGACCCTCCTTCCATCCATCAACGTCAAGTAGTTCCTTGCAAATATTTGGTATTTGCTCCGTACAAGTGGGCTTGGAAGATAGGTCAATCCATTTTGTGGACAGTTTTGGACATTCGCTTTTCAATGTATTAATCATTCCTCCAAGAGTGGCAGGTGCTGGGTTAAAGACCTCATCAGTCCCTTCAACAAACTGAAGCCCATGTGTGATCACAGCCACCTTTAGGGATTGCACCGGTGACAGATGATAATTTTCCTGGAGCCACTGACAAACGAAGAGGAACTCCAAGCAAATATTTTCCTGGCTCTCTTCCTTCTTGCACAATCCATTCAGGTAAATAATCCCTTCGATTGATGCCGCTTGATCGTCCAGCAACTTGAATAGAATCTCTTTTGATTTTAACTTGTCATTATTCATCACGTCCCTCAATACGACTGTCTCAAATTCCCCAGTTCCATGAGAAAATGTCTGAATTCCTTTGGAAAAATCCCTGTCAGATCCAATCAACAGCCATCGCTTGTTGCCAACTGATGGACCTGGGCTCGCTGAAGTAAACTTTTCTTCCTGCACTGTACGGTTGGATGGCGTCCACACTTCTTTCCAAAATTTAGGTAGTGCACTTTCACCGCCTTGTTCTGAAACCAGTCGTGCTTCTAATTTTTTGACAGTTGTCCCACGCATTTTCAACCCTTCCATACAAGCCAACAAGACGCCTTCCTCGTTTAGCAAAGACACAGTGAAATCTTTGTCACCGTCAATGTTGACAAGTTTGCAATGCGCGTAGAAATTTTGGTGTAGGGCAACGTTTTGGATTAATGTGAAACGCTTTATTGACACAGGGACATGTAAAATATCTGTTGGTAGGAGGAGCAAAGTGGATTGGATCATCGCATCTCCAACCACCGGATGGATATGATAATTATTCATAGATTTTAGAATGGCCGATTCGATTTTCAAAGCGACCAGGATGCTGTCACTGTCATTTGGATCACTCCACGCATTGTTTAGTGTTTGGAAGGATGGCCCAAAATGCAACCCAAGTTGTGGTAGTTGATCGCGATAAAGTTGAGTAATTTGAACGTCGTTCTTTATCAAATTTTTCTTTCTAGACTTAAATTCTAATTCAGATGTCCAATTGCTGGGGGTGGTATAAGATGGATTAAAATAATCAAGGGTTGCGGTGACGTGATCTAACCAACAATAATGTGTTGTTACATTTTCTGCAAAATGAGACACTTTCATCTCCAACTTGCCAGCCTGTGCAATTCTTCCGAGAATTTGCAACTTGCAACTTCCCACCTGAAGGGGGCAGCTAATTTTAAAATTTTCAAGTGAAACTGGTTTCCAAACTTTTTCCTCTGCCATAATTGAATATTTTCCAGCTGCCAAAACCATTTCAAGAAATCCCGCACCCGGAAAAATTACCGACTTGCCGATACAATGATCTCTGAAATATTCCATGTTTTCTTGAGCCAAGTCGATGTGGTGCTGAAAGATGTGAATATTATCTGAAGCAACATTCATTTTAAATCCGAGGAGTGGATGACCGCACTCTACTTGATTAGATGAAGCATCTAATGACGAGTGTAAGCTGGCCAGGTGAGCTTTATTAATCCAGTAGCTTTTCCTAATGAAAGGGTAGTGGGGTAAGGAGACCTTTCTTCTTAAATAAGGTTGATCAAATCCCCTCCAATTAATTTCATTTCCTCGCGTTGTTAGCGAAAGCTGAGCTAAGCTGTTGAGCAACGTTTCCCAATTATTTTCATTCCTCCGCAGCGATGGAAGGCAGAGGGGTGATCCTCCATTGGGATTATTCTTCCAATTAGCCCGGACCAAAGCGGATAAAATGGGTTGAGCACCGAGCTCGATGAAAATCTCACATCCTTCATTACAAGCCACTTTACAGGCTTCCATAAATCGGACCGTGTTTCTGGTATTGGCCACCCAATAGTCTTCTTGAAGAAGATCATCATAGTCCATGACTTTGGCTTCTGATGATGAAATGTATTTTATTCCACTTCCGGTTGCAGCGACGGATGACTGATGGATGGTGGCAAGTCTGTGCTTCATTTCACTCAGGGCAGGCTCCAGCATCCTGGAATGGAATGCGTGGGAGGATGCAATGATTGTCGACTTGACACCGATCTCCCCACAAAACTTATAGAATTCATCAATACAATCGGTTTCTCCTGATAATACAGTTTGTTCAGGTGAGTTCACCGCAGCCACATCAAGCCAGTAACCTTTGATCGTATTTTTATTTGTAAATTCTAAAATTAATGATTGGGCTCTTGATTGGTCCACCCGAACTGCAATCATTTTTCCATGTGAGAGCACATCAATAAGTTGGCATTTGAGAAGCATCGCTTTCAAGCCTTCTCTCAGATCCCGAGCCCCAACAGCAACAACTGCCACACTTTCCCCCAAACTGTGCCCCAAAACGTAATCCGGCTTAATGCCCCAGCTTTCCCACAATTTGAATAGGCAGTAGTCAACGCAAAATATTGCAACTTGACTGTTTACAGATTTGGAGAGCGTTTCCCCTGACTCATCCTCCCACAGTATTAACTTCAAATCAATTTTCCCTTCTGTTTCCCCCAAAATTATTTTACAACATTCGTCAAAATTTTCTTGGAAAGTGGGAGACCATTTGTAGAGCTCCTTAGCCATTCCTGGGTAGTGGGAACCTTGTCCAGGGAAAAGCAAGCATATCTTTGGCTTGTGCTGCTTATCAGTAATTTGTTTCTGGAAATAAGTTCCCCCTTTTAAAATTTCAGATGCCTTCGCTTTATCGGTAGTGACGATGACCAACCTATGGTCAAATAGCGCCCTACCAGTATTTGCTGTATAGGCAATGTCGCTCAATTTGTTCTCAGTTGTTTGAAAATATTCGAAATATCTTCCAATTAATAATTCCAACGCTTCAGCAGTCTTGGCTGAGAGAGTCATAATATGTAGGGGTCTCAGACTATCAATGGATACGTGACTTTGCTCCAAAAATTCCTGCAGAATGACGTGACAATCCGTTCCGCTAATCCCAAAGGAGCTGACCCCAGCAATCCTCGGTTTCCCATTTGCGCTCTGAGACCATTCCATATTTTCCGTTGGAAGAATGGCAGGAATCTTTTCAAAATTGATGTCCGGATTGCAATGATTAAACTTGAGGTGCTTTGGAATAGTCTTGTATTGCATGGACAGGATAACTTTGATAATACTTGTTATCCCAGAACACGCCTCCGAGTGACCCACGTTAGCCTTAACTGTTCCAATGAGGAGTGGGGTGACGCGAGACTTGGAAGAGTAAACTTTTTCGATGGCCAATATCTCAACTTTATCTCCAACTTTGGTTCCAGTGCCGTGAGCTTCAATATAGGAGACATCAACGGGGTCCACTCCAGCATTCTTTAGGGCTAGTGACATGGCAAGTGCCTCAGACTGAACTGTAGGGGTGCCCATGCTCCTGCTTAATCCTTCCTGGGAAATAGCAGATCCTTTGATCAAAGCTAAAATCTTGCCTTTGTCTCGAATTGCATCCGATAACCGTTTTAAAATGAGGACGCCACATCCTTCAGCTCTTCCATATCCATCCGCATCCTTATCAAAGGATTTGCAACGGCCATCTAAACTAGTAACAAATCCAAGGTCCAGATCGGTACCTGAAGGTGGCTCAATTAGGAGGTTTACCCCTCCAACAATGGCCAAATTTGTTGACCCATCTCTTAATGATTGACAGGCAAGATGAACTGCGACCATTGAAGAGGAACAGGCAGACTCCGAGTCTATTGCTGGTCCCAGAGTAGCCAGAAAAAATGCCATGCGTGCCGCCATTGAGTTTCCCATATAAACCAAAAAGAAATCCTTGTCGGGTGATAACATCCCAATTTTCTGATAATCTTTGAGCCAAGAACCCACAAATATTCCGGCTGTTGTCCCACGAAGACTTTCGGGATCTACGGCAGAGTCCTCCAGCGCTTCCCATGTCACTTCCAGGAGAAGTCGTAGCTGAGGATCCATGAAAGTAGCCGCCTTCGGACTGACTTGAAAAAATCTCGCGTCAAATTCATCAATCGCATTGGAAAGATAATTTGCCTGACTGTATTTATAGCGGGGGGATATAATCCCTTTTTGAATTCTGTCTTGTGGAATTGGTCCAATTCCATCTTTACCCTCCTTCAAAAGCTGCCAAAATTCTTGGGGATTGTTGGAGCTGGGGTAGCGGCAACTCGTGCCGATAATAGCAATTGGTTCTGAATAGTCCATGTTGGTGTTTGTTCCTTTTCGCAAAAGGATTTTTACTATACTGAGCTCTTTGCTCGTTTTTTACTTGAATAATATAACCGTCCAAAATATTTTTTTCATTGAAAAGTTACTTTTAAACCATAAAGATCGCCAGAAAAGATTATGGGTCCATTGGTAAGAACGTAGAAAATCCAATTAAACACCAATATTTAAAAAAAAATTCATATTCCCACAGTCACAATATGATTGACATTGACAGAACAAGTGAAAAAAGTATGCCCTTCATACAGTCGACGGAAGTCCATTAATCTTGCAAAAGATAACACTTTAATGGCTCATTGCAACATCGCAATCGTTCAGCCAGAACCGAAACACATTTAGTCCTTGATGGCTGTGCATACATACCTACTAAATGCTTCTCATTGATTCAGCAGGAAAAACAGCAACGCAGTGAACCTTTTGACCGGAAAAGGTACATTTTTGCAGATGCCTGAGGTTCTGATAAGTTAGCATAGCATATCAAGTTCCAATTTCCAAACCTTTGTTTACTTAATTTTTACTTAATTTTTACTGATTTGATTGATTGGTTTGATTACTGGAAAATAATCATACGAGTATGACCAAAATTCTTTTAAAAAATGCGATTTCCACATCAATATTTCCTCCTTACATTGTCTAGGTGGCATACATAAAGACGAATACAATTCACTCATGGCAGTATAGGTAGGTATATATATCCTGTACCGAGAAAGTCACAAGCGTTCCCTTCTTCCTCCACCTAATACTCCCTCTTTCTCCATAAAGTAGCTTTCGTCCTTTCAATACATAAAGCTGGAAACTCCCGCTTTCCCTGTCAGTCTCTCTTTTGCTTTCTTTCCGTTCGGATCGGGTGCATTTCCCTAGCAGGAATTTTGTCACAGCATAACTTTCAACTTCTAACGTATATCGTTCTACACACTAACTTGAGACATTTCTAGCAATTACAGTTTTAGGCTAACTGAAAATGTTAGGGACACGTCATAATCGTGAGGTTTCGTGACAGTGAATGATATGCAGTTGTCGTAGGTCAAGACGTAAATGCTGCATAAATGCAGTTGTTCCAGTGATTAAAATCATCATTTTAAGCTTGTCAACCTTGAATATTCACTCGTGAACAGTTCCTAGCAAAATCATTAATCTTACTCAAGGCATTTTATTTTTCATTTTATGCATTTCAAACCCAAGCGTGTATGTTATGTGGAGTGGTTTGCTTTCACTGTGACTAAACATAAGCCAATTAAGCGATTTGTTGGCCATACTGAAGTGGCCCACATGGGGCACACTCAATAACATCCACTCATGGACAATATGAAGGACTTTTCCTAATTGAGTTAACTCGCCTTTCACAACCTGTCAGGAGAAATAATTTACGGCGGAAGTGAGCCAGATACACCCAATTCGGTAGTCACTAAAACAACTCCTTCCTCTTTACATTGCTCAGTGTCCTCGTGTGCAATTATCCTTGTTCTCATATGTAATCTCAGTACTTGCAAACTGCAAACTTGACATCATCTTAACTACTAAAAATAACAGCTCTCATGACAAAAGTAAATCCAAATCACCACTAAAACTAAATGCCGGAGCTTTAGCATGGAAGCGATTTTCTTGTGATAACCTTCCTCCAGCTAAACTGTCGAAGATGAAGGTCAGCCCGCCGGCAGAGCCCTTCAGGATTTCCTTCATTCCGCTGTCATCCTGTGTCATCTTCCTCCTAACGACAGTGATCGGTAAGTGATAAATCAAGATGTGAAATTATTGGCTTCTTTCATTAGTTTTATTACGCTACATTTGCACTGCATCGAATGAAAATATCTGTATGTTCCATCGGGATATTTGACTGAACAAATTCCAAATTCGGTAACAAAACTCTGGACAAAGAAATTACATAAAAATGTTTAAAAAACTCGGAGAAAGCCCCTTTTCCACTCAATATATTCTTTTTATTGCGTATTACTGCATTTGAGTGAGATGGGATAATACATGGGTTTGAGAGCTGAATGGATCATCATCATTGCATTCAGTCTCGTGCCTTTTCTCCAGGACAAACGCATATAACTACCTACACAACTGTAATATGCGATGAAGTGGAGTTTCCAGAGGGGAAGGGGAAAAATCCGTATATTTTATGCATTTATCCGCCTTAAGCTTTTCATGATAGTTTTTCTCAATTTTTGTCCATTCCATAATCTTGGCTACTCCTGCTGAATTGCTAAAAATTCCTATCCGTTTTTTATGTTATTTTCTTGTGGGATATGGGCAGATGGGAGATGATGTTGACAGGATTTAGGAAGTTTTTTTTCTTCTCGTTTTTCTGGTACGAGTTTTTTTTATCTGGAAGAAATGCTCTTGGTATTGCTGGTGTTTGCATAAAATTATAATATAATAATGCGACATTGAGGAAACTAAGTATTTTGATCCGTGGGTTTCAGCGTGGGATCCCTTTGGGATTTGATTTATTTCTTGATCCCCCATTTTCTCGGGGTAGTTTTGTTCGAGTTGCTTGTGTGGTTTAGGAAGATTTAGCATAAATCAGTTTTCTATTCAGCGTACAAAATGATAAGCTTGCTGAGTAATAGGGGAGATATGCTAGGTTCGTAGATGTTTCATTTTTTGCTTGGAGATTTAGTAGTTTTGTGTCCAGCAAATAGCAGTACAATTGTAATGTTCGATATTGAGAGAGTTGAGATTAGATGGAAGTACATTTGTCATTTAGGTAGAGTTGAGCAAAATTGAAAAAATGAGAATTCTCAAAGAAAATTGACTTAAATTTAATAAATATTTGAAT
>JAQGAH010001555.1:0-13197 GCA_034696885.1 Lepidocyrtus paradoxus
CATAAACTCCTTTCGTCAGATTGTCTCATTTCACTACATTACAGTCTCCATTTAATTTAAATTTGAATCGTGCGACACAATTTCAATCCAGCAACTCTCTTTTTCTGAACAAACTTTTCTGGAGTGACGAATCTGGTTTGTGTGAGGTATGTTGGAAAACAACGGAATAACATAATTTGAAACTACAATAATTTTAAGAAAACCCATGATTTACGCAAGACGAACTTCGCCAGTAATTGCACGCAATTTCAGCATCATTTTGTTAGCTACAATTGCTTTTGATAGGAAGGACAATTCCCATAACCTATAGCAATAAATTGTCGCTCATTTTAAAAAAATGGTTGCACAGGGTATTTTGGCCGTCGCAGCAGACATCGAGTTGTATCGGATAAAATCTTGAGAAAATTTGCGTTCTAATAAGCGATTTATCATGTTTCTACGATGAGAGGTGTCTGAAATAATAACCGCTGGAATTATGTCGATTATTCAGAATTGTACTGTATAGCTCATTGGTTATCACATGCATGAACACCTTAAATTAAGGTAAAAAAATCCGTGAAAATTCCCTCTTCCTGCAAAATATTTTTCGCCTTTTATTCTCAGTTCAGTCTGCGTCAGAATCCAAAACGATGTGATAAGGCAGATGGACATAAAAACCCTTTTTCTTTCAACTGTCTACCCGTCCATTACAGTTTGGCGCACGCTTTCTCGGAAATTCAAAGAAACAATAACATAATAATAGTATTACTTTTAAATAAATAATTCTACCCTAGAGTCCCACTCTATTATGAGCGCTTAGATAACATGACTCTAAAAATAATGCATTCATTAGTAGCAGCCGAGCCGCATCAGGTCAGTTCCTGAAAAAAAGGTATTAATTACGTTTTCACCATATCATCATGCTGACGCTGATGTTGATGATGGAATGCACGCAAACAGTTTTAACGATGAATTGTGAACCTTTTCCCTTCATCCCGCATGGATGATAATGGCTGAGTATAAATTACTATCTATTTTTCATTTTGTATCAGCGAGCCAAGCCCTTTAACATTATCATCATCCACCTTTCCTGTACCAAAAATAGTGTAATGTAATGCAACACGACGCTGCTGCGCTATCAACTCTTTTTCCGTGCTCTGCTCACACACCTCTCTGCATGTAAAACGACGATAATAAAATACCTAAGTTAATTTTTTTCTTTCATCATCCAAGACGACTTGTTACTACATACTTTACATCAGACGAAATTGGTTCCTAAAAATAAAATGAAAACATGTAGCCATGCATGTTAAAGCATTATATACCGGTCGTAGAACCCCACAGCATAAAAACTTTTTTCATGAAACTTCTTTATTTACACGTACCTAAATAACTTATAGGTATTATTATTATTATTATGGTTTATATCTCATCTGCATATTAGCCTGAGTGCTGTAAAGCAAGAAAAAACGTGCTTTCAAAAGTTCCCTAAAATATCTTACAGTATATTGAACAGTTGAATGAATCTGGCAAGATAGAGAATACCTGTTTTAGAATCTCTCCAACTCTTTTTTAGACTCCTCAGGAGTAAGTTTTGCTAGGGAGGATAATCTAAATCTGAGAAACTTCATTCCATTTTACTTTCTTCCTCAGCCAGCGTATAAGCTGAAAAAGCAATAATGATGATGGTAGCGGTAGCCCAACCCAACAATTCCTTTTCGTTTAATAATGGGAGATAAAAGTTTTGTGGTTTGGTTCTTTTCATCATTTCATTTTATGCTCTACAAATTCCTCTACACTGCCCTGTACAGAGTCACTTAATCAAGCTATAGCACTAGTATAAAGCCATGCCATTAACATTTTTTCAATTTGGGAAGCAAATCCTTCAATACCAAGACATGCAGAGGAAAAGGAAGAATTTTACAAAGAAAAAATCAATTCTCTCACAGAAAGTATGATTGAAATGACATGGGAATAAAAAGGAAGGTATGTGGTGGGATGGTGAGCTTCTTGAGTTTGACTCATTATATTTAAAAGCATATCTTTTCCAAGATATGTTGACTGTGACTGTCCTGAAGACTGGGATTGTATTCTTCTCCTTTGAAAAAATGAAGGAGAAACTCCTATAGCGCCAAAACCTTGGTCCTATCTCTTTCAGCATTTGTCACTCCACTTATATGAGTAGCCAAAGGATCAAGATTCCTTTGGTATCAGAAAGGTTTATGCAAATGGGAGTAAATTGATTTGGTTTTTATGCATGTTCCGAAGAACAAGTCAAGTCGTATTTTGATACCGGCTGTCTGCTCCTTAAGTCCTCTTACTTTTCATGAAGCTGGTTCTCTGCTTAGTATTTATCAATTGGTATTCGCCTGGTTGATTTCGATTTGAGAAACATGTTCCATGAAACAGCTTTTGTATTTGTATCGGATAGCTATAGCACATATGTCATGATTGTTTTTAACTATTCAAGATCAAGGTTTTTGTAGAAGAGTCCAAAGAATTTTATTACGCAATAAGACCACTTGATATAAACCAGCTATATTATGCATTGTTGAAATCGAGAATGTTACAAATCTTCCCTCCATTTATTACTTCATTGTTACAGGCACCTCTGCAAAATCCCAAGGAGCTTTCATTGTTGAGCTAAAGTGACTACCCATTCCCGGCCATTTATTGGGAAAGAAGGTAGTTTAAAAAGTGATCATCATTTTTTGCAGCTGTCATTTATTTCACTAGACTTACTTTATTACGTTTTTTTCACAAAGTCAAGCCAAGTCAAGGTGAAAAGCTGTTTTCTTCTTCGATACGACCGTGTGTAGAGTTGAAGTATACAAGCTATATCATATCATCATTGAACTGAAGACGAAGCCAAGTTACCACTCTAAGATAAAAAGTAATGAAAAGTCTTTTCCGTAAGTATCTTCAGTCGATAAGATTCTCTGAGCCTCTGACAGTGACCAAGCAAAAGTGTAAATGATTAAAAAACGAGACATCCAACATCGAGCCACTCCAATCCAGCTAACTTGAAAGAAAAATAGTCACAGAGATAACAGAGGGAAGAGTAGAAACGTAACAACATCAGCGTGGTGTCGGCTCTCCTCCACTTCATTACAAATTCGTGATGCAAGGCACACACACAGGTAAAGCCCGAAAGCTACGAACATTCTTTATCCAAAGGAAGAAAAGAGGGAAAAATAAGTCAATAACATATGGCCCCCTGTGGCAGCACACAAATCCCGCCACAAAGTTCTTATTACTTTCATCTTTCAACTAAAACATGTACAGGCAAACGAAAATCAAACAAAAAAGTTCAATTTTGCCAACATCTTATAGCCAAGACCCCATCCTCCTCATTATTATACTTTGTTCCAGGCAAAGTGTATAATTTCTTCTTCATTTATTAATGTCAAATGTAATTGTAATTGGAGTAATAAAATACACATATCTAGAGGCAACTACTTAGCTTGATCCTAACTAATCCTATCGGATTTTCATACAGAACGAAGGAGGAGTAAGGTAACCCCCATCACAAATCTTAATTGATGATTGAGCTATATGACAAGAGAAGTAAAAAAAATTCTTACGAAATACATTTTTATGAAATGTGCCTGCCTGGTAGAATCCTAATAACCTGATGAGATGATGATGATGACGATCAAACGGGAACTGTAAGGAGCATTGATTTTCTGACTCCGTTGCAAACTGACATTCTGACAGAAATTTGATTATTTATTTAGAAAGAAAAAGTATGGACGGACGCAACTCAACCTTTCAGTTTGCAATATGTCTATAGAGATAAGGTATGTTAATGTTATATTGCACCTGCAAAACTTAAAAAATTGCTTGGCTCGGATATGCCTAGGAAAAGACCCGAGTATAGGTATTTAATATTGCATTGAACATATCACACATTTTACCGTGATTTTTTTCACTATACAAGAAAAAAACTGGTTCTTGACTCTAATAATTTAGGCATAGGCTTTTTGTCTGATGCGATTTGCCTTTTGGATCTTGTTGGCAATGCAATAGCTTCTAAAGGTCTATGACTCTATCCGTCCACTTACTGAAAAAAAACTGATATAGCAATAATAACAGTAGTGCCTAACATGACTATAGCCGTCACTCAGATCTGATTCTTTCCTTGCCATGCAAAAAAAATGTAGGCAAATCTTTTGCACTAGAAAGAATGGGATAAATTATATGCTTTAGATGATTCTATATATGGTGGAGTTTGTGGAAGATGATATATTTTTTCATTTTTAATGTTTGTCGGATCATAGTCATAACATGAATTGAAAATATTATTTGCTCTTTTTTGGCTATGACGTGGTTCTGAAGAAAAGCCTTTCAGAATAGATGAAGAAAATGTTGAAATTTCCGTTTAAAATAAATATAACAAAGCTTTGCAAAACATTTCACAGAAGATTAAAGTCCTCTAGAGAATCAATAACGAATATTTTACCTACATCTGTGCATTTTTTTTCCTGAGAAATTGTGAGACAGCCAGAGATAGAATAAACATGAAATGTTTTCCAATTTTTTCTGAGGATTTAAAAAATTTCCTGGCTTACGAGACAAAAGCCTTTGTATCCATGCTCCATCACGATCTTCTCGCATCTGTCACTCCAATTTCGTAATTTTGCAGTAAGTTGTCTTCTATAACTCACTCCCTTTGGAGGGAAAATATAGTATCATGTCATTTCTTCTGTTCTTCGTAATCCTTCGAACCAATACGAGTTTGGTAAATTTAGATGTACAAAATTACCATGCTTGGAATTTAGATTATAATTCAAATCCTTTGCGTGTTTGCATGTCTTGTTAACAGTTTATATTTTCGACATTCGACATGATTTTTAGCTGAGTCATTTCAGCCTCATTTTAGCAAAAAAGGGATGTCATCATTGTTCAGGAAAAATTTGTAAGTTCAGCAGATTACACTGTTATAAATTTCAAGTGGGGAGTAATACGTACCCCTATAGTAAGGATATTGACAAGATTCTCGTTTTTCTCTTCGGGCTAAAAGACAAACATACGAAGAGTAACAATTAAATCTCCCCATTCCATTTTGTTTTCCATATATAGATTTTGCTACTGGATTGCTAGGCGAGCAAATCGTATGTTTTCTTTTGAAGCTAAAATGTATTATTTGCACTGTCACGCACGATGAGTTTTCTCCAACTACCTTTCCTCCCCACCTTGCTCGAAGCCAACTTACCGTCACAACAAAAGATGCAAAAGTAATTTTCCAGGAACATTAGATATCCCTTTTTTCAAAGTTTAAATGCTACATCACATTTTTACGTTCAAGGGAGCATGAAAATTATCATCTTGACATTGCTTTGTTTACATTGAGCATAAATAATTGAGCCTTTAACAAGAGATGCTCATCATCAGAGTGCAATTTTAGGTAAAATTTTGTATAAAGGAAATGCTCTATTGTCATTAATGTTAGGTTCAGCTCGACGCCCGATTATTACTAAAAGCGTATTCAATACCATTTATAACTACAGGTTCATTTCTTTGCATAGCGTCGCAATAAATCAGTGCATATAAGTGTACAACATACTATCAGTGAATGAAAACTTTCTGAAACTCCCGTAATACACATACCCTTCAGTCTAGATGCAAGAAACTTAATACGTCAAACTAGAGGTACCTTTGCATTTCCCTGTACTTACACTGACATGTATTAGAGTAGAAGCTGGTCGAGCTCCAAGCAGGAGAACTGTTTCTTCCTGCAACTTTCTTTTAAAAATTTTCTGCCATCAAAAAAATATTTCCCCGTTCATTCATTCTTCCCATTCAAAAAGATCGATATTATGGCTGCTGTAACGGGAGAAGAAAAATAAGGAGCAGCTGCTTTTCTACTCTATACATATGGAGCAGGAGAAACCTTACACGGTACTCATATAGGTAGAAAGTCTTCTAGTTACACCAGTGTACCTCTACTATACTATGCCACCCACCCTGCTCTTCTTAAAAGGAAAAGGTGAACCAGTTACTCACTTTTTTTTTACTCCGTTTCATTTTAAAGATGAAAAGCCTATTTTTATCGTCACATTTAGTACATTTTTACCTCTCCCAAACATTGTCTACCATTCTGGGTTTATAGCAATCATCAACATACTGATGATATAAGGTGGTTCTCGCATGCCCTATTTCAACTTCAAGTGCACGCTATATACCTAGACTTTCTCAGGAAGTCCTTTTTTCTCTTTGAACCCATTTCGCCTCTCTCTCATTTTCCACTATGTTATGTTCCATCTGCTTTCTTCCTGCGTTACACTCGGCGCTCTGCTCTACCCGCTCATCAACTTTAAATGACATGACACTTTCTCTCTTTATTCCGTCAGTTCCAGTTGAATAAGTAAAAGAAAGTGAGAAAGCATTAAAATATTATAGGAGCGCGCTTACAATGACAATCTCGACAACGAGGAGGATATGATAAGAAATAATATAAAAAAGGGAAGAAAGAGAGGGGGAGACATCATCATGATAATGATAAAAGAGAGGAAGGAGAAAAGTGGAGCAGAGAACTATTATAGGTAATGGCATGCCGTGGCACGTTATGCAATATGATCTCCTTCAACATCATCCTTTTTTTCAAGGAAGGCGAAACGCCCGTCTAGATGTGTTTATGTATGGAGCGCGTGCATTAACACTTTCTCCATATCATATCCCAACCCATCTTGTAACTTATGTCGTCGTATAAGGCTAAATTTCCTTTCCTGTGAGCATATCATTATTTGTACATTTCAATGAAAAGGGAAAGGCATGTGTACATAAATGTGTCAGCATAATATCATCCTGTTTTTCTCTCCACTGCATCCGGCTTTCCATGTTAATAACGATGACTAACGAGAGAAAGGAAGCGTAGTTATTTCAACAGATGAAAAATATTCCGAGAATTTTAATATCAGAAAAAAATCGTGAAAATGACAAAAGACGGGGGTGGGTGGGTAGGGAAAGGAGTTACTTCTTTTTTCCCCCAGAACCACCTACTTTCATTTAGTAACTGAAATATTACTTGGCTTTTATTAGCTCTTAATTAAAAATGTTCACCTTTGTTGAAAGACTTACTTTAGTGGGGCAGTGTTGAGGGAATTGCAGAGTAGGAAATGTGCTGGCCAGATTAGACTAAAAAATTCAACTGCCAAGAAGAAAAGTAGGTGAATTGAAGGCTATAAAAAAGTGGAGGCCATTCAGATCCCGACACGTATGAAGGTAACACAAGTTTTAAAAATGTAAGCCATATCTTAAGATTGGGAGCGGTGCATAGACCACTGCAATGCATGTGAATTATGAGTCGTTTGAATGATACGGTTGTGTGTAAGAGGGAAACGTGTGGCAGCTGCTTTCTCCAACATGAAACCTAACTCTAAACTGTACATAGAAGTATAGAAGGTATACTATTGTGAGAAGGACTACTACTGACTACACTATGGTTTCCCTAGCATGGGAAAGTAAAGGAGATATAAGATAACATTAGAGTTTTCCAACACGAAACTATAATAATACTTATACCTTTCCCTTCAAATGCACTTCAAATGCTAGAGTGGGGCACGTCATTAATATAAAATGGAAAGGGGAAAAATAAAAACAGTTCGTTTCTGCCCCACTCCACTCTAATTTTCCTCCATAGTTCTCATATCCACCTTCACGTTGGAACAATACTCTTTTTATAGCCATTACAGCTTGCTGATGCATCATTCATAAGGGAAGTTTCTGGACGAAAGCGAAGGAGTCAAATTTCTTACACGAAATGGGAAAAAAAGTCAGGCTTGACTTCTCAACATTCTCTGACTGTAACAGGAGAAGAGCTATGTGAACAGCCTTTGAGTGAGAGGAGAAATCGCTAGAAATTAAGCTCTAGAGGCGTATGGTACAACGTGGCTGAAAGAGTGATATCGATTTTACACTGTACTTGTTTTGTTTGCTTTCTGCGCTTCGAGGATATTAGCTGCAAACTTGACTTTTAACCAATGAAAAAAGAGGCTGCTTTGTTTGCACTACTAATTATGTTTGCAGGAGGGATTGCTCTGTGGTAAAAGGGGATCATTTTCCCAGTGTCATTTCACGGCTTACGTAAGGATTCACTTTAATTGTTTTGAATTATGGAGTGTCAGTAAGCTATCTTGGTTTAAAAGCATTTTTTGTATGCTTTGGAATGATGGAATTTGTCACAGAATTGCCAATTGGACTTGGTACAACTTGCAAATGTTTTTCATCATTTTTTCACATTCCAATCCCAATAAACAAAACTCAATGAACCATAGCTATGACCCTACCACTTCTAATTGTATTGCATTGCACGATGACATTGATACGTGGTAAAGGGTTGAAAAAGAAATGAATCGCAATTTGCAGATTTTATCACTGAGTCACTTTCTGACAGGCCATTGCCAAGGATGGAAGATTTACCTGATTTGGGATAAATTAGTGATTTCTCGCCTTTATCATACCTCTAATATTTCCACTTTTATGGTAAACTGGTAATATTATATTGCCATTACACACTCACGCAGCCAGTTCCCACTCTCTACTCTGTCATTTTGTTCTTAATCTGTCCAATATCATGGTATTAATCACGCTTGGCTGTATTTTTCTCTAGACTTGCTGTTATATTGTGTTGTGAACCGTTGGACGTATAACGACTTGGCTTGTTTCTTCTCCTTTTTTTGATGAGACTCTATGATAAAGAAAGTCATGAACTTTAACTTGCTCGCCATTACCATTACACTCACTCCTTTTGCCGCATTATAAATTTTCACCTACATACATACATAATACGATGGCAATTTAGCATACACATGTACAATTCTGATGTAAAACCTACCAGAAAAAAATATATACTTGAAATATCCTGACTCTGAATGAATGACTATTTTCGTCCTCCTATCGACTCGGTGAAATAACAGTAACTTTGAATGAATGCATTTTTCCTATACGCTCTTGTCCACCAATCACCACTACAACACAACCTTGATTTAGAAGAATAGTACGTATACTTATAAGGATAATTGACAATCAAGAGATGTTCAAGAATTTTCAAGAGTTATGAGTGGACTTTCAAATATTCCCTTTGCATCCACATTCCCTGCTTGTTTAGAAGAACAAGAGTGTATACATCCTAAGCTACAATATTTTATACACAGAGTTGCATCCAAGCTTACACTTTTACAGCCAGACACAACATTAATTATCCTCCGCTGTCAACGTGAACACATCGTCTTTAAAGAAAACCGGATAGAATAGGAAGAATTGATTGTTGCCGTATTAATAACGAAAACAAAACAGCTTTTTTCCTTCCCTTGCGTCATTCTCCCTCGTATGGGATGTACAAAAACCGGGTTGTTCCTTCTAGCAAACAAGTGTTACTTGATATAAGGAAAAGATTACCAGCAACATAGATACATTTTTTTATTGCAGTCATATAGCCTAGCTATCAGCCTCGTGATCGTGGTGGTGATCACCAAAAAAAACTTGCATTTAAAGTACAATGATTACCATTTGTAATTTTATCATCATTAAGGTTACCATTTTATTCCCTATTAGCAGCACCTACATAAACATCCCCCACTACTGGGATCGTGTTTAGTAAACAAAAAAGCTGTCCAATCCCAATTTGCCATGCTTTTAGCATTCAGGAGAGACTCCTCCGCTTCGAGACATCCATCTTTACGGATAAACACAGTAACAACGCCAGCAAGCGGAAGAGTAACTTTTAATCTATAATTTAAAATATTTTCGTATAACAATGTTACTATAGAGCATAGGTAATAGGCTGAAGAGCAACGTGGTTATTCCGCATTCCGATTGACAAACTTACCTATACGGATTTGTGTATGCTTATATGGGAATGGGTTTCGTTATTTTTCTCTATAATGTAATGATAACCTGAATTGATTGCTAATACTATTTTATGAATATAAAAAATCTGTTTAGTAAAGTGCATCCAACTTTTATTTCGACTTAATAAGCTTTTTTTCTATGCAGTTGAGTACAAAGGCGTCTTTATCCGAATTGTGATTTTGAATATTTTTCTCAATAAAAGTTTTTTTCCCCCAATGCATTTGCATTTTCTGCTGGGATAAGTAGCGTTTTGTAGTTGTGTAGTAGATAGGCAAGTGTGTAGGTTACATGTGTACGTTGACGGAAACAGCAAAGAGGTGACGATGAGAATGCATAAATTATGGTAATCATGACGGTCATTGTTATAACGCTGTCTTATATGTTCCATTATAAGAGTCATATATTGCAGGTACAAATCAACAGCACTTTTCACAACTTTTTTTTTGTTTTACAGCAGCAAAGTATTTTAATAATAAACAGAAAAAAATGAATGAAAATTGAACCAAGGTAAAATGGTACAAGCAAAGCTAAATTATTTCCCTCCTTCCAAGTTATTAACGACGACGAGGAGTGCAGACAAGAACAAATCGTGTCTGATCGAGATTGTCGACATTGTTGCGAAGAAGTTGATGTTACTGCATCTGATTTTTTACGCTTCATCCTCATCATCATCATTATCCTCATCCCCACCTCCAACATCTCATTGCAAACCACTATAAGTGCAATGTGTGCAGCCAGGTATTATTTTTCAGATTTTCAGCAAAACTGCAATGTCAAGATTCTTCCCTTGTTACATTGCTCTCCACTACGGTGGTTTGGCTTGGCAGGTTGGTGGCAAGGGAATGAGTTAGTCACTTTGTTTGGCTGGTTATTTATACCATGCCTAAACAAAAATGGCTTTCAGGTAGACAGTCTGTCTATGAAAATAGGAACGTGCAGTGCAGCATCATTATACCGTAACGAACTCTTTTTTTGAGATGACATCTCAGAGTGACAGTGGAGCAGTTCTTCCTCGTACGTAATTTATTTCCCAGGCTTGATAGCATTATCCTGAGTTTCAGAAGAAAATCGCATATTTGAGCTCCAACCAGTATGTAGACCAAACACATTGTATCGAACTTTATTGCAGAAGCTTTTAACAATCCCTTCAAATGACCGACTTCGTCGACTGAGATTGAGCTTAAGGTTCACTATCTAGTCACTTCAAATTCATATAAAGTCCAATGGATTGTTCAGCCATCAACAAGCAGTCAAATTATGATGATGATATGATGATGATGATGATGATGAGGACCATAATAACACTGACAGTGAAAAAAATGCTGCGGAAGAAGAAGCACAAAAAACTCAACCTACAATTATTGCTCAGCATGAAATCCGGTATTTTCCCGTGATATTAGACATTCCTCCCATTTCACTGCAGAAAAAAAATATCACAGAGAAGGAGTCAGTGTAACAGAAATATTCAAACAGTGCATTACTGCATTATGAACACTAAATATGATCATTATCATTGTTATTGTGATGATACAAGGTAGACAGTTTTCAGCTAAAAAACTGGCAATCAAATCATTTTCTTACAACAACGTAATAACTCACGAGCAAGTCAGCCAACACAACACTTCAGATCACAGCAAGTGTATTTAATTTAAACGGTAGTCATTCATTACGATCATCTTCATCATCAAATCGTCATCAACTTGAAGTAAAGTTTTAAACCACCTTTAACGTGTTAAAACATAATGAAAAAAAAATCCAAAAATCTTCAATTTTTTCTTGCATTTTCAATCAGTTGTGGTTTTATTATCTGTATCGTCATCATCGTCACATCACCTATCGTATCATGACTATGACAAGTAGAAATTCGTAAAAAATCCCCAAAATCTCTTTTAATTCAAATTCCATGTAACGATTTCACATAGGTATAATGTGACTGAATGAGTATAATAGCATTCTACAAAGATTTTTCCTTTGGATTTACTTTTTTATCCTCTTCCTACTCCTTTATCGTAGGACAATATAATGTAGATGTGGGTAATTAGCAATGCATTGAAAAAGAGAGACAAGGATAGTTTTTTCATTCTTCTCTAATCTCTTTTCCCTTTGATTTCTTTCGGCAAAGAAGAAAAAAACTAATGTTACGTGGACTCCCTTCCTCTGAACAACAGTTAAACTATGTTTAATGCGAGGGCAATATAATGTGAGGATGATGTTGATAATGGTGGCGCTATGATAATCATCATCATCCAACAATCATAACGTGCATTATGGCTCTTCATTCCTTGGAGCTAGTTTAAACAATGGATAGAGCCACTTTTTTTCTCAGTGTTTCACTGCTCAAGCTCAACTATACACATTCATATGCTTATATACTAAGTATAGACTTTGTATAGGCAACTATGAAAATACAAATTCATTCTAGTCTCCTCTCCTTCTCCATCATCCTGATGAATATGATGGTGCATCGCATCTTGAAGAGAAAATATAAAACATTTGAGCTGCATTATTCCACTTTAAGAGTTTACCTTGAAGCTATATGGGATGCGATGTGATCTCTGAAGAATGAGGAGGGAGATGAGAAGGGCTTTTATAATGGATGAAGATTCTTCTCTATTCTTCATTGGCTTCAACAATTTTTTTCCTTTGCTATTCATACACTCGGTGTATACATTTTTTATGGGCTGATGGACAGACTGCGACTGTTGTTTTTATAGGCATTGTTATGCTCATGTGGATATCGGTGTATAAGTGTAATTCAGCATAAGTATGTATATCTCCCTCCACCAGGTGAAGACTTTCATTACACTTTATACGGGTCATTGTCATTTTGTCCTTTTTTTCTTTAAGAAGAGCATTAGCACTGGCCTTCTTTGTGATGATAATGCAGTCTGGTTGAAGATGAAGATTCACTGTTACATTATCCCTCTTTTTATACCGGTGTTATTAATATTTTTTGGTATGCTCAAATAAAACTCTGTGACTGTGTCACGTTACAGTACATCTTTATCAGGAGTTTGGGAGTCAGAGAGTTGAATGGGTTGATGTGGATATTTAAATTTTATGCACAATGATAATAACTAGTGGAGTGGGTAAACTTTTGCATTTGCACGGTGCCATATCCCTCTGCTCATCGCAGACAAATCAAATTGTGTCAGCCACGTTTGCATTGTTGTGGGGCTCCTTACGTGGGGCTATTGCGGGATGATGAATGAGCTATGCGATATATACATCGTGTCTGGGTTGTCTTGTCTCCCTTCTCAATTCTTTTCATTCATTCGCCATAAGTCACAACTAGCCATCCACAGCTATACAAACTTGCGACCGGATACAGTATGGGAAACTCAACATACTTATACTTGACCAAAT
>JAQGAH010001556.1:0-13164 GCA_034696885.1 Lepidocyrtus paradoxus
CCGCTTGCACCCGCTTTTTTGGTTTTTGGGACATGTACTCAAATTGTTGCAACTCTGAAACGGGATAAGTTACAAACGTGATTTTTTGCATGGACACTAACAGACATATACTCCATCCACGCACAAAGTTGCAGGTTTTTTAGAGTACGTATTTAGTCGTGAGAAGGAGAAATATTTTGAAACGACAGTTTCCGCTGAAACCTCCTCGTATAAGTTTTCTTACAGTAAAACTAAATCAACTACAAGAATGGTCTACTCTAAAGCGTAAACATGCCCCATTTAATATTTATCATTCATCCCATAAAGTTGTATTTTTAGAGACTATTCTAGTCTAAACTTCACCAATTGTACAACCATCATTTTCAACTGCCAAACAATAAAACAGCAACATCAAATCAACCATCTTCTATTCATGCTGCGTCAACATGTCTGGTATTGATTGTCCTTTTTGTTTTACTTTCTTCACAGGAGTTATCGTCATCATTTATTAGCGCTGGACAGTAGACAGCATAGAAAAACAACATAACTGGTTGAAGTTGACATATACCCTCATTCGCAATGCATTAAAAGTCAATTTCTTTTTTTTTCATCAAACCTCAAGCAAACTGTCAAATGCCCTGTCTTCACTTGTATGGTTGAATGAATGACACAAACACAACGCAAAAGCAATTTTTATCTCGGTCCCATCAGTGAAAAAGAAAGTCATCATTTCCCCCTAGTTTTGTCCAACTGTCCACTGACTTTTTGATGAAGGTTTCTTTTATGGTCATCGACTCGATGACATCGAGTAATATTGGACGTGGTTTGCTAGTGTTGTTATTTTCATATGTGTATTTATATTTTCCTCTTTCCCATTATCCACACCAAGTTTATAACGTGCAACGCACTACAAAGGTGAAAACGGGAAATGACAACGTAACTTGAGGGAAAGGCAGTCACAACAGAACGGGAGAAATAAACATACTTTTTATTTCTCCCGAATTGTTTTCCTTCAAATCATCAATCAAGCCATCAAAAGTGGTATGAACCGATGCCAGGTACCTGCTAGGATAGGTATGTTGTATGTGGGAATTGCGACTTGGGTTGATGATAAATTTCGGTTGAGTTTCAGTTTGACTCGTCGATAGAAAATTGACGTGATATCGAAATGGAAATCTACTATGTGCGTAGTATTTTCTGATCTTGATAAACCAAATATTTTAGATCCATGATCAATTGGACCTGTGCGTGCAATGACATTGACGCATTGAGACGAGATCGCAGCAAAGAACGCAATTTAATCCAAAAATATCTTGTCATGTTAAATCGATTAGGGGTAATAGGAGAAGTCTCGATATTCAAGATACCAGAAATACCGCAGAAACCAGAAATTGGACGGAAAATTTGATGAATAGCCAACGGCAAATTGAATAGCTGCTATACACATGTATTTATGAATTTTCACAAAATCCAGCTCGTTCCTTCCAATTAAAATTGTCAATGTCATTCCAAAGTCGACCATCATGAAAAGGTAGGATAGGTCAAACCACTGCAGGAAAAACGGTAGGTAAACAGTTTTACAAAACTCATTTTCTCCCCTTCTGATTGGTAATTTACGCCATGTAATTACATTTCCTTCTATACAATTTCTTCCTAATCCAACATCTTCCTGGATGCCAAACTACAAAATCCCTGTTTTACTAGGTTCACGCACCTTTTGCAGATGTAGGTAATAATATAGCCTTGAAACGACACGCTTAACAAAGCCACCATTCCATTCTCATCTCGAAGTTCTTCGTGTTCCTATTTATACTGACGTATAAAGAATACGTAGCCCTGCCCCTGCCATACAACAATCATCAACGCCCCCCGTTTTAAATAAAATTCCAACTAGAGGCCATACCATTCTACGTAAAAATAAAAATATAATTTATGCATGTATGTACATGTTTTAAAATTGCAGCTTTTCTTCAATCATGCCTGTATAATTTCAGCTTCATATGCGTGCAATCTCTCGGTCAATAAAAAAAATGCCTTTGGAAATGGCAAAACGGCAAAAATTTGGTTTTATTTTTCCTAAGATTGATTTTGTAGCAGTCAGGTAAAGAGGTTCGATGAGTTCATCGTTTTTTGTATTTGTATGTTATTTACACATTAGTGTTACATCCTTTTGGAAAAGACCTTTTGAAATGAAAGTGAAAGCCACATGGACTCACCTCAACCTGCTCCTCTATAACACTTCATTCGTTGTTGAAATACGTACATATATATCATTTAATGTCTCATGCCAAGCATTTTCATGCTAAACATGCCAGAATGCCGGGGTGCTGCTCCTTCCTGGAAAGAAACCCTCCAATCCTCCATTAACCATCAGCGCTACAACCACCACCGGCATCACCACTACCATCATCAACTACGCCAACCCATTTAATGGCTATTTTCTCTAGTCAGTAGTTGTCCAGCCCGAATATCAAAAGTATAAGCTTTTTATCCCCTGCCGATTTTATTATCGGATTTTTTCATGAGACAATTTTTCTCCAGTAGGTAGCTTACTATTTATGCTGTATATGGAGAAACTATAGTATATTAAGCTCTTTGTGAAAGTTAAGCTTGAATATGTTGTCAATGTTGTTTGCTGGATTTATTGCGTGCAAACGGAAACGTCAGCAAACAACGAGAGAGGTGAGCTGCTGGAGTACTGTAGTGGGATTTTAAGTAGACAGTTATGATGATGACGATGATTTGTCCGCGATTTAAGCGATTGAGTGAGTTGCATGTAAGTCGTTTCTCAAGTTTTCAAGTAAAAAATATATTATGCTGCTCATGGTTCATGGGGAATGTAGGAAGGGAAAGTGAAGAGAAAATGAAAAAGTGGCAAGGAAGTACATACTCATTCCTTATTAAAGTTCTTTAGAATCCCCACTCCAATTTTCCAGTATAGCAGTTTAGTATGGGTATTTTCTCCAGAGAGAAGTGAAGTCTTCCGAGGAAAATAAAATAACGCGTTTTTGGCTTTTCAGAGGAAAAAACTTGAATTGCTGGTGAAAGAGATAGCATGTAAATTACTAGCATGTGGGGTTCTGGATTTTTTAAGTGGTTAAAATGGCAAGTAAGATTCTGAAGAAATGGAAGGAAGTGTGGAGGAAGTTGAGAAGGACGACAAATGGTTTGGCTGGCTAAGTGCCATGTCATCCATCTTTCCCTGTGAAACGAGAGACCAAAGAGGGAGGCTAAAGGTTTTAATGCCGGTGGTTGGGAGTAATACACTCAAAGTCCTTAGGGTCCGGAGAGCTCACCGTCAGCGGTCTAGAGTTCATATTAGAGAATAACACTAGACCAGACAATACACAATGACAACAATGCTAAATGCAAAAAACGCTTTGCTAAGGCTATTATCTACATATATAACGTAACGGTAATCAAGAAAGGAAGGAGGAACGGGAAGGAGTTGAGCTGGGAAAAGTAAATGAATCAGCGAAAATATCGATGACGATGAGGTATGTGGATTGCACGAATGAGTAAGCAGAATACATAAAATGCTTGGAAAAAGATAATGACACGATGCAAGTGTCAACATTCCAATTTCTAGCATGTTGTAATCATTTTTATGCATTGTACCTTCTTTCATATATGTATGGACCGTTGTCCGTGTCTTAAAAATGAAAACATTAACAAAACGCAATAATCATTCACGTAGAATGTTGCGATTGCCGAAATATGGATAGTAAATACATAACCACTTTTAAACTATTTTAACAAACTTATCAGTAGACTTTACAAGCACTCTTAATATTGTGCATAGAGCATGGTTGCGGAGTGGTACAAAAAATGGAAGTAAAAAGAAATTAAAAAAAGAAAACGTATTCTTGCGTTGCTTTTTAATATTTTTAAGGTGGGGTTTTTTCTCGGTTGGCTTAATTTAGAATGAAGATAAGTACCACTGCAATTGTAACAATTACCTATGGCAAGCCAACTGCTGAAGTTAAAAATAATGCAATGTAAGAATTGTACACATTTTGGAATGAGATTAATATCTGATTTGTTCGCTAAAGTGTTGCGTGCTCATTGCATACTCTCATTTCTCTTTCGGAAAGCCGGCAGAATCAATGTTCAAGTCTCAGACGATGTTTCATGTGCATCAGCAGAAAAAAATATTAAGAACTGACTGCTTTTAAATATTTTTATGAAGTTTCATTTTACTATATGAAATCAAATAATTCTCCTATCTGGGATCACTGCGAAATCTTTCCTTTTAAAACTTTCCTGGTCCTCAGCTACGTTTAAAAAAGTTAAATCAGCGTTTTAAAATAATGCCTAAAGCTATACTGCATCGTAATTTTAATTATACCATACTAAAATAAATACACATTTATATGAAAGCCATATATGTCAGACCATGCATGTTACTGTATAATAGCTCTCTTTAAAAGCCATTTTGGGAGCAGTGTAAGATCGCTTCATAAAATTTGGACGGACTATTTTCAGTTAATGCGCAAAACCAGCAAATAGGGATGCAAAACATGTTTTTAATTTTTACTTTATTCCATGCAAAAAAACAACGAAGGAGCCAATGTTGTATTGCATAGAAAGGCAACTTGTTAGAAGCCCTGATAAATAGGAAGAAATGAATTTCTTACCATTCAAAAGAAAGGACGCAAGGATTGCAATAATTGTTATGGCCCGGTAGCAGCATCTGCTACAGGAAGTCATCGTCTTGGTCTTGGTCATGGCTATATTTTCCATTGAACAAACGTTCAACCTCCGCTTCAGAATATTTTGAGATCCCATTTTCCTTTTAAAACGGATTAAGAGAGAGAAAGAGCTTCCTCCGTGAACTTATTTTAAACCATCACTCAAGTAACTTTTAAAACTCGTATTTAGTAATAGCTTTATTAAGACACATTTACAAAATCCTCCTCCTGCGGCAGTGATATGACTGACAACTGGAAGCAATCTCCTTTCAAAATCATTCAGAGAATGTAATGGCTTAAAATTATTTTTATTGATCTTATTAACACCGGTAATTCTATTGCAAAGAGTTTCTCAACGTTCTCCATTCTCCCCTCTCATTTCCTTCTTCAAATCCTTTTAGTCAATGTAGAAGATGGACAGGATCCCTCCCCAGTTTGACTTCACTCACATTTCAGTTTCAAGTCTCAGCATAAAAAATATTTGCGATGCGAGGTTACCAACTATAAGGTACAAAACATACTCATTATTTCATTATAGCTTCTTCCTGTATGTATGTGTCCCCCTTTTTTCTTCTGGTTTTGTTATACGAACAGAAATATTTTGCTTTTGCAAATATTCTCCTGAATGCAACATGTGCCTTATTCAATCTATGTGTGTTATCCGTGAATGCGAAATTACTTGCTTCATTTCCCTCCCCGCTTTACATTAATTTTGCTCCCTTGCAAATGTCTGCAAATAGCAAGTACAAAAAAACAATGTCAACTGTCAATAATTATTACGTGCGGTGGTTGAGATCGAAAAGGAGTGTAATTGATGTAATTACTCTTGCGGTCGGCTCCGAATCTTCCGCTTTTAAAATATTTAAATAGCTTAAACGAATTTGCAGGAACGTTAGCCAAACACTGACACGTTTTTCCGTAAAAATAAGTGCATGTAAGTTTTACTTGCTTCACAAATGGGATGAAAATATGCAGGTATGCCTCCCTACTTTTTGATCAGATCAGGATGAGCACTGTCTCGGTTGAGCTCATTGACCTTCATGTACTAATGTTTGGAAGGAGCGCTGATTGTTGCTGCAGCGTCGATGCTGGCTACATAAATACTGGCAACGCAAAACTCAACGCTTCCTTTCCTTAACGCTGAAATAAGCGTTTTTCTCTCACACGGTGCAGAACAGCAATGAAATGTTCATTTCTCCTCTCACCCCTCTTCTCTCTCTAGCAGCTACAACAACGGCAGAATGAATACTGAAACCGAGAATGGAGGAACGGACTTTTCTTTCTTGAAAAACACTTTACACTCATGTGCCTATATAAAGTGACCGAAAACCTGTTTTCCTTCATATATGAATATAAACCTTCGTTTATATACCTGATTCTAATCTACCAGTTTTACTGATATTCTCTGGCCCCTTGCCTGGCACATACAATAATGTTAAATTCGACTTGACAAGGTAAAGGATTTTTTACCAAAATACAACCCTATCCAATGCCAATGCCTACGTAGTATTACCTGGTAGCTCATCATCATGATATGATATAATCTGATCATCTTTTTTTTCATTGTTACAGTCTCCTATTCAATAGAGACATGAGGGAGGAATGAAGACGAGCATTATTCGTTTCAGTTCAACTTCAACAATAAAGCGAAAGCCAGGAATGGGAATGTTATCATCAATCCACCAACGAATTCTATTCATACAACATCCCTGCCATACGTAACAACTTTACTAACCTAACCAACTAACAACCTGCCTGCCACCCCACTACACAGCCTACTCAAACTCAAGTTGTCAGTAAAGTCGTTTTTGAGCTCTTTTATACTGGAATATTTTTATGCGGTAACATGCAACATGCACGCAACAATAATGCTTGGTTATACCCATTACCTACATATGCAGATTTTTATAGTAAAGTTGGATGGCTTTTGTCAGTTTACAGAATCTATTTACTGCCCTCAGGATAAAAAACGAAAAAATATAAACTCGCTTGCTACTAAACAGTGTAGTTTGAGCCTCTGGCATTTCAAACGCTTCAATTGTTGGACGAACAACGAAATTGACAATAAACGAACGACTTTTATGCTCAAGCAAGAGTTACAGATGAATGAGGTGCATCATCTATCAACAATCGTGTTGAATATGCAATAAAGAGAACAATAGGTCAGGAGAATTCTGAAGTTAATACGCCACAGTTTTGATATTATGGATGAGGTCCAGTTATCTATAAAATTAATAGTATACCTTCCAAAGCGCAAAGGTTGCAATCTATCCTTGCATCTTGCTGATACAGCTTTGCCACACCTGCAGATGAATGTCAATGTGGATCGGTCGGTAGATTAGATGAATATGGTCTAGATTTTGGGAGTTCCTGATGTGATTAACCGATGAAATCATTTTGAATAATTAATAAATGACAATGAAAGTGCTATTTTACTAGGAATTTGAGAAATAAGGACAATCCATATTTATTGACATCGTTCTTCTAGACATCATTCACAATATATAAAAAACTGCTGATTTTAATGGGTTTAACTGGATGCGTACCTTAAGTTAATTTTATGATAGAGGCACTGCGAAAATCACTAAGCTATTCACAAAATTGACTGCATTTATACCATACATCATAAACATACAAAACATCTAATTATGAATTATTTTCGGGAACTGTGCGGGAATCTTTTTAGGGATTAAAATGGCAACAAATTTGATAAAATTGTAAATTATACAATTTCACTGGCATACTATACTCAACCACATTATAACTTTACTTGAGACATTAAGCAATTAACTTTCGAAAATTTTGTCACTCCACTCACTCCTTACTTTTATTACTTTTTTACATTTAAATTCTACTTTTTGGGCTAGGTGACAATGTCATAAAATTCTACGATATACAAACTGGCTAACTTCAATGTAAATCAAATCAATATAACCTGAAACACAACGTTTTGGTGAATGTATTTAAACACCAAGTAGTGGAGCTGAAGGTAAAATGTTTGTCGCGAGGATAAACTTAAATATATTCGTATCTTTAAATATATATAGTATCTTATTAAATGAGCCTTTATCAGTATAGTATGTCCTCCGGAAGGACAGGACCTCCACCAATCGCAATTAGCCCACACGGTTTTCAAATATGATAATTGACAGTGATTTTTTACGCACTGCCAAAATTAACTACTTTGAATGACTTCAATACTTCAATAGCAACAAATAACAAAGAAGTACGCGTATTATATATAGAAATAACATTTAAAATAATCTCGAAAAAACTCTACAGTAAAGATTACATCTGGTTGGTTTCTTCCTCTTTCTTTTGTCTTGTAATGTGACTAAGTTATTATGATTACAAAATCACTGTTTGTAACTTTCATACAAATAAATATCATCAACTATAACTAGTAGACTTTATCCAAGTGTGATTGTAGCTGCTATAAATATACTGAAAATGACAATGGTCAACAGCATAACAAACACATTAATTAATCATATAAATAATCGAATAGGCATAAGGAAAATGCTATGAATTTTTCTGGTTTAGTTTTAGCTTTTTCCATATCAAATCAATACAAAATTTCAGTATATTATAAGTTTTACAATAATCATTAGACGTGTTCATTGAAAATAGAAAGGAAATGCTATAATAGCTATTTAGTAATTAAATAATAATGAGACTTATGCAGACTGTAAACTTTGTTTTTGTTCAAATTGTACATATGTAAACTATCCAGAAATGTATGTGTATATATCTCCACTACCTCCACCCAGGGTGGTGAACCGGCAGGGGTTGATATGCTGAGTAAAAACAAAGTTTACGGTCTGTAGACATCAAAATTACGGAAGTTAGATTGGAGCTTCAAAATCAAATAATACTTTACAAAGTTCAGTGAGTGAACGTAAAACTGGATTTACTGGATACATAAATTGTTTATTTTAGGGTTATTATAAGGGTCTTCTTCACACTGGGTAGGTACTGTTAATTAATTCAACGTTCAGCTGAATACAGGAATTCAGAAACTTAAATGGCATCAAAATGACATTTAGAAGATAAATTGTAAAAAGTAATGACAATCATTATCACTAGCACAAATATTCTGTAAATCAACATTTGCTACATGCAGCTCTTCATGTTCAGTCTCGTCGAATCTTTCTCTTTTTGAGACCACTGGTTGCCTGTTAAAAAAAGGAACATGAATTCAGTTTTTAAAATGTTCATTATAAAACAGCAAAACTGTCGATTTCAGTTCTTAAATCTATATAGTGCAAACCTGTTCGTCTTTGTCTGGAATCCTTTCATCCACAGGTTCTTTCTCATCACTATTTTCATCACTATCTTCAGTCCCAAGTTCACCGTTAGGATTTTGGCTGTCCTCAACATCTTCATCGTCGCTGGCATTATCTTGATCCTTGCTAACGTCATCGTTGGGTTGCTCCAGGTCATCTTTTGACAAGCCCACTTTTCCAGCAGCAGCATTAGGACGAGTCTTTTGTGTTGTGGCTTCAGGAGGAGCAGGATTGTTGCTGATAGTATTCTTTGATCGATTCAGAGGTTCCTTTTTAGCTGGTGGAGACTTTGTAGATTGTTCCTCCTCGGCATCTTCGTCTTCATCTTCTGCGGAGAGATCTGTAGCGCTTTCTGATTTTTTGTCTTGACTTCCGCCACAGCAAAAGGCAATTATGAGAACAACTGGCAGTCCAATTACTATGGTGTAGACTGCGTACAACCATGGGTGTGAATTGCTGTAGTTCAATATACGCTCAAAAACTCCACGCTGTAAGACAAAAAATAAGTTTCAAGTTCACGAAATAGTGATTAGTTGATTATGTCTTTATATTTTGTTATTGTAAAATGTAATTTTAACTACCGAATCACGTTCCAGGGCACGAGTCTTCAGCCCGTAGGTATTTTCTGTGAAATCATTCACTACAGCTTCCTTGTCCGAAATGATAAAATTGTCAAATAAGACCATGTCAGTCATTGTCCATATCTCAAGTCCTACGGCACCCTGGAAAGAACAAATAGAAGAATTATACATGCATCTAATCCCAATGCGTCTACTCTTAAAAATATAGCGATATAAAACCTTGACAAAATCGACTTACAATTGGTGTCATTTTGAAGGGCTCCTTGTCTTCAAAGTAGTTTGGATTTGGAATCGTCCGTCGGCTCCACTTTCCTTTGTAGTTAGGATTCGATACCATGGGAGGTTGCCATTTTCCTACAGAAAGATGGGTTCAGTCCAGTTTAATAATTTAGTCTAGGCAAAATATAATACTCAATATCAAACCGTAAGCTTACCTTTAAAATTGGGATTTTCTACCAAAGGAGCGGTCCAGGGACCACATCCAACAGCGGCTTCACATTTTGGATTCTGAATCAAAGGTGCTTCCCATGATCCATCCATGCTCTCATCCCAGTCTTCAGGCATAATTGCTGTTGGATCAGGGACCATTTCCTACGCATATGGAAACAAGTAAAATAAACATTAGTTGGTGGTTGAAATCTCAAACTTATGAAAATCAAAACAAAATCCATTCGTTGGAAAGAGACAGTTTATTAACTTAATAGTTCTACTCTTACCGGTTCATCTTCCAACCAACCACTCGGTACTTGTGCAGATGGATCAGGAATTTTAGGTGGTGCTTCTTCATCCCAATCGGCTGGTTTAGCGGCATTTTCATCTGCAATTTTTTCCCGTTCGTCCCAATCGGCCGGTTTTACATCATCAGGATCTTCAATTTCGATTGGAGGGTTTACTGATGGTTCCATATCCTCCAACATATTCCCTTGGTTAATCAGCAGACCATCCACAAATACCTCGAAGCGATTATCTGGTTTCTAAAGTATACAATTAAAAAATTATCAATTAGATAACTCAACATTAGTTGCAATTAAATACTTATAAGAAGTAAAGAAAGCCGAGGAAACGACTTACCAAAACAAGGCGATACAGGTGAGGTTTCTTATCATTGAATGCGTCTTCAACCCTATTTGATGGTCGCTTTGCATGTTTTTCTTCAAAACTTCCGTTGAGTGGATTCTTGTGCCGGAAAATGAAGTGAAGCTGAAAACAGAACATTGTAATTGGCAAACTTGGAACTTGACTTGAAGAGCATTTGACACGTCTATACTATTGTCATTGTCATACTCATACCTTTATATCATTGCCACATTTATCAGGTCCAAACATAATGGTGTATGGAGTTTTGTCATAGAACTCATCCAGTTTCAAATCCTTGGAATCCGACAAGAGCTTGATGTACGCACCTCCACAATCCATGCCATTTTGGAAAGTTACCTCATATTGAACAATCAGCGGTTTGTTGGTGAAGTCAAATTTTCTGTTCAACTTTGCCGAAATAGCAGCATGTTTTGCTTTCGAACGTAATACAAGGGCTCGATCGTTAGGAAAAATTCGTCTTTCTGGCAATTCAAACTCCCACTCGCCGTCATACTTAAATACATTCTCGTTGTCTTCTTTTTGAGCTCGGGAAGCGATCCACCGTTTCTTGGCCGCATCGATGTCATCAAACGTTTCGTAAAAGTGCACAGGTTCAGATGGGGTCGGTGACTTATACTCAATCTCGTAGTCATCCAATTTCTTAATTAATTCAACACATCAATAAGTAATTGACAAAATAATTATACGTATTGTTGTTATCCTAAATAAAGTCTATTAGATGTCAGCTTACCACTGGATAAGTCTCGTCACTAGCACTAGCCATTTCGTCAATGAGATCATCAGTTTTACCAGAGTCCGGTGTATGGGACTGGACGAAATTACTAGACACTAACAGAATTAGACATGCCGTTGCTGATAACATCGGCTTCAATAGCTTGGTTGGACCCATCATGTTCTCCAGTTAGGTATGTGGTGGTTCGAAATCACAACTTTATTACGACACGGCTACTCAAACTCATCAAAGGGGTCAAAAGGTTACCCCTCCTTTGTCGCAGCTACTACTTGACTCCTCAAGGAATGGTCCTACGCCTACCTGAGAAAAAAACAATCAAAGGAAAATACAGGTGAATATAAATTCAAATTTTACTTAAAACAAAGAAACCTATCATCAATCCAACACTGAGCACGCGAAAGCCGAATGAAAATGTAGATATTATTATGGGAGCGTTTAATAACTAATGTTAAATGGAGATGGAGATGGAGAATTTGATTTATTACAATTTCAGATGTGGTTGTAATGGATGTAAAATAACGGTGGATAAAACTTGGTAATCGTCAATCGTAATCGTATCAATAGAAACGACAATTAACTTATCACGCCCTTATTACCTTCTCCTTCTGCTTTTGGATGTTAAAAGGGACTAGTCTGGAACAACCGAACCGATACGCTCCCCCTCTTCACTGATGACTGACCTCTGATCCAGACATAAAAACAATTAAAAAGTGTACTAAATTATAACTACTGCACAGCTAATGATCAATAAACTTGAAAGTACGACTGTTCGTCAAACTAGCCACGGTCAATTTCTGCGATTTTTTGTGAGTATCAACTTTTTCACACTTTTTCCCGACCCCGTCCCACTTTTTCCTTGCTAATAGCAAAAGTAAATGCCGAGGATAATGCAACGTGTCAAATTGTCATTCACTATCGCACTGTTTCATTATCGCACCCTGTGGCTCAGTTTCAGTTGACAGTACAGCTGATTATTATACACCTCAACAACAAGCAATGAAAGACTTCAACAATAAAATGACTTACCTATTCCGATCTCCGATTTAACTAACTGGGAACCATGTTTAATGATTTGCTTTTAATTGTCCTGTCCTGTTAAATTAAACCAACTTTTAACAAACTGCAACAACTTCTTCCTTGTTTGTGCTGTAAACACGGTTGTAATAATTTGAGGTTTCGTTGACCCATACACCATGATATACCGACAACGATGACGATGCCGAAGATTGTACTAAAGCATAGCTGATACCAGCCCTCAGCAGCAAAGATTATTCTGGACGGGTGATTGGTAGTAGAGCTCAAAAAAAGTGACAAATGCCTCATGCAATTCCTGCCAATTCTGTACCATTCACATCAAAATATGCCGGGAATCAGTAGACGTTATACATGCTCCTGTCTGAACCTTGCTATAGATCACTGGCGTGTGCTAAGCACTTCGATGCTATAACTGCTGGCGCGTTCAGCTGCTTATGTGCTTGTTGCAAGCGTAGCTCGTCGCCAGTGGTCTATAGCAAAGTTCCAACAGGAGTAAATGGAATGGAAATTGCAATTGGAATTACAAGGAAGGGGTAACTCTGATCTGAATGCAAAATAAATGACAAAGTGCAAAATAACCATTTTTTAATGAAGAAAATATGCAAATATTTAAGGAAGGCCCGTGTAATTTAAATGGCCGATGATATTGTCGCCTACGATGAGCAGTTGGACATCAATGAGATTACTGATTGATGAGTCTCACATTTATTTTTAATGAGGGGAGATGAATAAGGTGAAAGCACTCACGAAAACTGACAATT
>JAQGAH010001557.1:0-13142 GCA_034696885.1 Lepidocyrtus paradoxus
ATGTCATTTGGTCGGGTAAGTTGGGGTTTTCCATACTGTATCCGGTCGCAAGTTTGTATAGCTGTGGATGGCTAGTTATATTGAAAAATTGATATTTGAAAACTATAAATATGAAAAAATAAAGCTTGATTTTAAAGATTCAGCGTCATTGCAAGTGGAAGATTGTAATTATTGTAAAGTTGCAAAATTCATACATGTAAATATGACTCATGAAGGTTCCATGTTATCATTTCATTTATAAATAATGCGGTTTGTTTTGTAAGCCTCTAAGTTCGGAATGTAACAACATTCCGCGCGGTTGCAAAGAAGTAGAAGCTATGTTATGATGATATGAATGGCTTATTTAATTTACCTTACTATTTACGACCGTTGTTAAATATTATGGGTTTAGCAAAAATATTTCAAACATTGTTTTCCTATAATATGTACTGCTTAAAAGTTTACGAGAAGAACAAAACGTGTCTCGAGAAAGATAGAACGCCATAATATAAATATCAGCTCTCAATATAAGAATTCTGCAATACAGGCTTGAGGTGACTGTGGAGCCCGTACCGATTGCTGATGCTAGGATTTGGAAATTGAAAAATTATAACATTTACGGGATAGACCGATACGGAAACTATTTTAACTTATTATGCATAAAAGTTTGTAAATGCGACGTTTACGCAAAAATCACGCCATCTTTTTGGAATATGATTGACTGGTTTAAAAAAAGCTCACTCAACTATGGAGACGGAAAAAGTTTGATCCCAGTCTCTTGTAATTTAAATGACGAGTGTCATTATTCTTTCAAAGAAATTACTGGAGGAAGAAAATGACTGTTGGGCTTACCAGCAAAATCGAGTTGGAGTTGTTGGACGAGTTGAGGATTGAATTGCCAGGATCTCGCAAGTAATCCCTGTGATGATGATGGAGGGAAGAAGACGTCGACGTGCTACCGACAATCCCATGATGAAGGGAATTGGAACCACCACCTCCGGATGCTGATGTGGAACCGTGAAGCATCACTTCCAGTTGTTCAATGTATTCTATTGCACTCCTCAGGATCTCCACTTTGGGAAGACGTTGTTCTGGATTTGAGCAGGTTCTTCGTTTCAGCTTTTCAAACGCTTCATTTACCTGTGCAAACACATTGAAGGTCTTACATCATGTTTTTTCGCAAATTATCGAGCGTGAATTTTCCTCATAAAAACTACTTCAAATATTCCAACAGTTCAAACAGGAAAACCATCCCTTCAATTTTAGCAACGGAACCTTCCTTGATTTGAAAACGGAAATTTCACGTTTTCCTTGTATTTGTCTTCCATTTCCCCATTTCTACAAACAGCATCTCTATTTGCAAAACTTGGATTAGGTATGCTATCAATTGATACTGGTATACTGATACCAAGATTACCAATAAAATCTTTTCAAACCGTCACAACATCGAAAAGACTCCTTTCCATTGTTGTACATATGTAATGGGAAAAGCAAAAACATGAGCGACAACTAAAATCCTCATCGACTATTTTCCCCACAGATACTCGGGAAAAGTTGGTTAGGAAAGTAAACTCGGCTGTTTCAGTTTGTGTGCGTACACGCTGGTAAGCAATTAATTTTCTTTGATTTTAACAAATTGTTAAAACTGTCAAATTAGTAGTTGTGTAATAGTCCTTGCATTTTTGAAAGCACAAAGGATTGCTTACGCGCTGTGATGATTTTTCATCTTTCTTTAGTTTATATTTCGAGGGATTTGAACTACAAAAAAGAGGTGACCTTACTGACCTTTTGATCTACTTATTGCTGCTCATGACCGTTGCACAACGTAAAATAGATGTAGGCGCTAAGGTTATACAAAATGATCCAGAAAAGGAATATCGCAGTTAATGATAGTGATAGTTTAGTTCCAGGTTTTGATTGCGATTTTCATGGAACATTAAATCCAGTTTAGACGGATGGGGAAGGACAGGCATAAATAACGCTACGCTAAATGGTTCATAATATAAGCGGATTGCGTGATTTTCAAACAAAATGATAACTTTAATTTAAGCTCTAGCTTTCAAGCGAAACCTCGTCTTCCTTTTGCTTAACTTTTCATTAAAATTTCTACCCTCTAACTACTAAGGCTACACCATTCTTTATTTTTTTTCTTGTTACCAAAATACAATCTTAAAAGCATAATAATGTTCTTTCATGGATCCTTCATGGTTTGGATAATCTTTAAAAAATTTAAAATGTAAGAACAAACTTTTTTGCAAGTGTGAGGCTACTAAAAACTCTCAGATTTCCCGTGGCCGTGATTATATTGTAAACCTCAATCGCAATGATAGTAAAAACCGATATTTTCTCTTTAATACATAAGGTGCAGAGGAGACAAGGCATATATATTAAATGCTCTTTACGTCGGAATTGAAACAACATAAAATGAGAGTGACTCTCTAAATGTGAAACAAATACTGTGTACTTCTGCACATTTATTTATTTATGGGTTCTTACGTTCAAACTCTTTTTACTCCCTTCCGACTACATACTCACTTAGCTGAAAAAAATCAAGCAAAAGGATATTTCACTATAAATATTTTAGGTTGAATTCTACCGACGCACTCATAAATTCCTGTTTGCAGCACCCAGTAAAAGTAAAGAAAGAGTGGAAAATGTTTCCTATAACTATCATCTCTGCTGGTAAACTATAAAAAGATGAGAGTAGGTTATGCATGTGTACTCGTGAAATGGGGGGAAAATTTTCAGGTTCCCTGTTCCCTTCAGTTGGAGAATAAAAGCAAAGAGCATTTTTATTGTAAAGAAACAATTACACATTTTCCCTCAATCTAAGGTTCCATCAAGTGTCGTCGTCGTTAAATAAGAGATAGATAATGTATGGGTGTATATTGAATTTGTGGTTATGCTGGATCCACTAATTCTTTTGTACATTCAGTTCAAAACACATTATCTGGATTAAAGTCGTGTTTAAATACGTTCATGATAATGTTTGTTTTAAAATATAATTTACTTTTCGCAAGCGTCGCCTTTCCCTCAGCGTTGCTTGCTTCCGTCTATCAACAGCCACTGTTTTCTTTTTGCACGCTTTGCAAGCCCAAAGCAGGCATTTTCTTTGGGTGTTGGAGTGGAGAGTACCTCCACCAATATTCCCGTTGATCACTCCATTGCCGCCACCACCACCAGTTCCTAAATTAACACCACCTCCTTCTCCGACTCCAGAGGGTGAGGGGGCCAAAACGTGAGGAACGTGATCATCACCAGCACTACTACTTCCTCCTGACAAGGAGTCGTCGTCTTCATCCTAAAATTAATCAAAACCCGATTTATTACAGAGAAATAGATAAATTGAGAGACCGGAATCAGAAGGAACAAAGCGAAAAGGGATAAAAATCTTTCAGCCAAGTACATAAACCCATTCATCCGTTTACATTTCAGCTGTCAAATAGGAACGGTTTTTCTTAGTCACTCACTTTGCAAAACAAGCTTTACAAGTGACAAAACCGTGAAATTTTTTCTAGGCAATAAAACAACCTTTAAATGAGAATGGAATGGAACAGGGAGGGAAGACAATCCAGATGAAATGCATCGTAAATCACACTTTTCTTCCTATTATATTGCTTGTTGCGTAGGCAGTCTTGCTATAAAACACATTTGTTTTTTATAAGTACAATGTACGACTCCATTCTTCTCACGTTCTGCGTGTAATGGAGCAGGAGGACCAATAATAAAAATAAATTGAAATGGAATAAGTACATTTGTAAAAGATAAGTACTTATTCCAAGCTTGTTACCCGAAACAAGAAACAAACAAGGAGTAATGACTGCTAACGACGGAAATGTGCTCGTTCATACATTGGCAAGGCACTCAATTCCTGTAATATTTCAGCATTTGCAAAGCACCACGCTGTGCTTCCTGCTCGGAAACGGATAAGACGAAAGTAATATTTGGATCAATGAAATAATCAAAAGTCACCTTCCCCAATTATTCCCATCTACTTTGTAATTACATATTTTGCATTGTTCGTCCAACTTTTCAATATCTACATAAGTTTTAGGAATCTGAAGATTGAAAATATTTGATATTTCCTGTTCATTGGCTGCATCAAAAATATTTGTACCCTACAACAATAGGAAATAGTAACTTTTGCATGTTTTTTTTTAAAAAAAGGGTATGCTATCTAGAATCATTTACAGGAAAATTTGCATATTAGCATTATTTATTATCTCAAAGGAATTATCTTTTTGCTTATTGATCTGGTGTAAAGTCAATGGTAATATTGTTTTTAGATTGGCCAATTTTCTTCGGTCCCAGATATTGAAATTTGCGTTTTTCTGCATGACATTTTATCTTATTGTTCGCGTGCTTCGCACCTTTTTATATCTGTCTGTAACTAATTGATGTTTATGCTGGGCTGAAACAAAGTGTTACTGTGCACATACGCCAAAGTACAGATTACAGATAGATATCCATTGCACACGCAAATAATTATAAAGTCAATCAACTTTAGATTATTTCCGATAAGGGATGGAATGTGAATGCCCAGTCCCAGTGAGAGTTTATGATATTGTATGGTCAGTTCAACTTTCTGTTAACTTCAGCAGAAGTTACCTACAATTATATAACTGGGGATGGAATTTGCTCATCATGGTATGCGAATAAATATTTAAGGGTAGTAAAGATTGGCAATGAATTCCAATTTCATGCACCGTTTTAGTACTACTTTAGAAAGAAAAAACTCGGCGTTCAAGATAAATGTAGTGCATTAAACTCTGTCCTTCTTGTAAGAATTTTCATGTAAATGGTAAAAGAAAGACGTTACATTCCTGAATCGGTAAGTACGCCATACGAACCTCGGATTTGAAAGTTGAATGTGGCAATTCCAATCCATTTAAATCCGGCTTGATTTCCCCTTGTTCAGGAAAAGAAGAGGATGTCGATGACCCAGTCCCGTTACTACTACTACCTTCCTCCACGGAACAGCTTTCCTGAAACTGTTGTCTAAAGCAGGGATGATGAGCCTGATGATATTGATGTGGATGAACTTCATTGTTATTATTATTCACGTTGTCGCTGCCCAAGCCATTATTATACTTCAGGTCAATACTTCCCCCTCCCCCCATAGATAATTGGGAGGCAATCACGGGATTAGAATTTCCTCGGTGGTACGAACCTCCGTTGTTATTATTACTATTATTACTGCTAATTATTTCACTAGTCCCACTATTGTTGCGCAGGGATCCACTTTCATTGTTGACTGAAGTAATGGCATTACCACTGGGACAAGTATTGTTTGCACGGTTGGAATTGTTCCCACTCATCGGTATCACATCAGTATTATGACAAGGGGGAGCTACAGGGTTTGACGGATTAGGGGTGGACTGAGAGCCCATTGGGAACTCCATTTTTACTTTGCAATCATTATTAATATTATTATTATGGCTAATTGTTGGGGAATTGGTTCCGTTTTGCTGTATCTCATTGCCCCTACTCATCATACTATGCCGAGGGTGCTGTTGCTGCTGGTAAGGGAGAGATTGCTGGTGATGATGATGATGGTGGTGGTGAAGTTGCTGTGAATTAATAAGGTTGTTGTGAGCTTGTTGCTGATATTGATTGTTAAGTGGGTAGTGAAGTGACCGGTCTCCTAGTCCCCCATTACCATTCCCCCAGTTACTGCTCATTGTTCCGCAATTTTGTGGGAGCTGATGTTGGAGATGGGCATGATGACTATGATGATGTGGCATCCCTGCTCCGGATCTTCCAAATATTGGGTTGCCGTTAATATTTTGCTGTTGGGCGGGATTCATTGGCATGATTCCTGACGGGGGTGAGACCGTCGGGGAGTGTACACTTTGTTGCATTTTATTCTAGAGTCTAGATTACGTTAGGTCACAACAAACTGTGTTAAGCTCATAATAATATCACTGGGGGGAATGTGGGACAACCCTGTTTTACTTTTTCATTTGATTTGATAGTTTCAAATTGTGAAGGCATGGTATAATAAGACTCGGTTTGATAACTGCACATTTTAGACAATTGATTATTGTCAATTATAGTTTAATTAAGGGGGCTATCTTGCAAACAGTTTGGTAAATCTGTAAAACGTGTCTGATGAGGCTTTCTTTGATTATTAGCTTTATTTCACTTTCGAAAGCTTCGTCTTTCTTCTCCCCATTTTTTTTCACTTCAGAGGTCCCTTGTATTGGCAGAGGAAGGTAAATGTTAGAGCTAGCTACTACTGTAAAAAGGCACTTTTCAGACTTTCCGAACACGAGACGAAGTCTGCTAATGAGAAAGGTTGAGATAAGAGTGGGCAGCTGTGTTCGACGGAGCAAAGCTTTAAAAGACTCACTTCTCCGGTATTTATAACCATGGGACTATGCCTATTAAAAGAAAGTAGTAAAAATGATACAAGAATACTGATGTACCTTCGTCATATCACAGAGCGTCTTATGAGCCTTTAATAGCATTTTCATAGATTTCGGTTGGTGCGTTTTCTATATACTAAGTTGAAAATGTGACGTTTGGATTCAGAACAGTTTCAAATCTTGAAATAGGAAAAACACGGGAGTTACATGGGAATAAGGGGAAATCATGTAGTAATCATATCTTTCCCTCAATTTGCTGGGTTTTTGGAGCATGTGTCCACAAATAGGCAATTACGAATTTTGTAATTTTACAGGATTTTAATTTTTCGTCATTTCAATAAAATTGTAATATTTAACTGTTGACTACACTAACCATAAAAGATATATTCAGTTGGGCAGGCTGACAATACCAGGTTTTTTGTAAATGCTTTGCCACAACGAACGAAATTGAATGTAAAGTGCATTTTTCAAATTGGACCTAATTGAAATTTAACTGTCCGGGAAAGTCCAATTGCAAATAGGTACATGAATTCATTAACATTGAATGTTGCATCATAATGATATCTTCCAATCTTCCCATAAATGAATGACAAATTGATATTTAAGCTTAATAGAAAGCATTAGTCGATCCCTATTATATATAGTTAATTGCAACACTTCCGTGTCCCCTCATCTTTTCAGTTCCCATCCCCCCATTTCACCAAATCCAATACTGAACGAGGAGTTAAATGCCGACGACGCTGACACTTATGAAATCAGCAACAAAGGCAGACAATGAAACTTCCACGTTATATTTTGTTCTCTTCATCACAAGCAATGAGTGTTCTGTGAACGCGCGAACCTCACCCAAAAACAAGAGCCGAAGAATGACTCTGACATTATGTGAAGTTTACACATACGAGCATCACAAAACCCCTTTATTATTATTATTGTTATTTATTTACATGCAAAGTATTTACATACAAAAAAATGTGTGCTCCAAGTTGGGATTTTGTTGTTTGCAGCAATTAAACCATCCCATTCCATAGATTTAATGCGCAGGCCACGTACTCTTTGCTGCTCTTTTGTAGGCGTGACAAACTAAACGCAGTTTAATTGACTAATCTCTTGATTTGATAGGAGTTGGTCAAATATTGAATATGCCAACTTGCTGAAAGTCACACCTATCCATTTAACTAATTATGCCTTATGGGTTGGTCTTTAATGGTGGTGATTATCGGAACATCTTGAGAATGAGCTAGCTACGGAAAATGAGAAAGTTATTATTTATCATTTGTGGAAATGGAGTGATAATGTAAAGATTAAAAGTAAATACATTCGGTAGTCTCGTTCTGATTGTTGACATTATTACAGTTTACTTCTCTGGGGACTTTTCATGTGTAAGTTTAATTTACAGTTGTAAACTTGAACAAGTGGCAAAAACTGAGAGCAACAGATGCTAGATTTAGTTTAATTGGGAATCGGGGTGGTAATTTTTGAATTTGCAGTGACCCAGTCACATAACTGTCAAAGATGTCATGCATTTACAAGAACAGCGTTAAGGCCCAAATCTCTGGATTTGTGTCGGACACCCCGAACACAAAGGATGGCGTGATTTGGTACAAAATCCAGGTGGAGATCAATGATACCTTTTGGATTATCGATAGAAGATACAGTGATTTTGAAGCGCTGCATAAGAAACTGGTGGACTCGCAAGGTATGGCTGGGAAGTGGTGCTGATGGTTTTAATATATGCTTAGTAGATGAATAACTGTGGTAATGGTTTGGAACTGTTTGTTGATCAATTTTAGGGATTCCAAGGGATAATGTTTCCCTCCCTCCAAAAAAGTTTATTGGGAATAAGGAGCCGGACTTTGTGGAGAAGCGTCGACAGCTTCTAAATGAGTACCTGAAAAATGTCATTCAATTATTAGGCGAGAATATTCCCGAAGACTTGGCCCACTTTCTGAATCTGTATGATTGCGAAATCATCTTTATGCTGAGGAAGTTGGCTGCTGATATTTTCGACAAGGGGGAGCTAATCCTGGCGGATAAAGTGCCGTACACTTTATCCCCGTATCAAGTAATTAATTTAAAGTCATGCCTGTAAATCTTTTATTAAATAGTTCCAATTATCTATAAAAAAAAGATACAAAACTTTTTATTTGTTAAATCTAGATTTATGCGATGAATGAGCGAATGAAAATGCCGATACCTCCATTGGACAGTGAAGACAAGCGACAGGATTTTAGTCACATTATCGAATTTTGTTCTAGACTGGAATCTCTAACGCTTGTCGGTAGCAATATATCTATAGGGAAGAGCAACATTATTCCTAATGAGTACCCCATGGACTTGTCAATTTTCAAGAGTTTAAGGACCTTGAACCTGACATTGATCAACTTTAAACAACTTAAAGAAGTAAATAAGATAAATTGACTGTGGATTGGGTAAATTCTAAAGCTATCTATCAATAATCAATTTGGTAATGATGAACTGGGACTGGTTATTTAGGTTGGAACTGTCCGGCAGACGGTGGAGCGAGTGTCGATTTGCAATTGCGAGTTTGATTCCCTGAACCAATTATTACTATGTGATAGCTTGTACAAGACATTCGACCAATCAGGGACTGTATATATTTGGAACAATTTGTTGTATCTCAACTGTAATAATAATGTGTTTAAAGTAAGGTTTCATAAGGAGAATTCTTACATTTTTGGTGCTCGTGTTAACTTTAACTTTTAACTTTTAAAATTGTATTACAGCTTTGTTTCTCATTAATTTAAATTTCATAGGACGTTGGAGATATCGGGAAACTGGTTCCTACTTTACAGTACCTAGAGTTTGATTTTAACAAACTAAAAGATGTCTTCACCCTTACCTCGCTTCCTAAACTGGAAACGGTTTCGTACAGAGGGAACATTATTAACTCTCCGAGTGACCTACACCTCTGCCTTGGAAACATACTAATACTAGACATGTCACAAAATCCAATTGAGTGCCTTCTGCCGTTTCAGAAGCTGTATAGTTTAGTGGTGTTAAATTTAAGCTCCAACAAAATCTCCGAAGTTGAACAGATCAAATATGTTTCAAAGTTACCTTGTTTGGAGTCGTTGATACTGACAGGTAATCCAGTGGCTTGTGCCGTTGACTACCGAATTAAAGCATTATCATACTTTGGACACAGGGCCCCGGTGCTGGAACTAGATAATGAGAAGGCAAATAGTACAGAAATGGACCAAATATCAATCATCCAAGCAATAGAATTAGGGAAACGGGGAATGCTGCAAAATAGGAGTTAATTTTACTATATTCTAAGTTCATTATTTTAAAGAACGGCAGAAGGTACTGTTGTAGTAGTTTCCCACTATTGTGATTGCAACTATGATTTGTCTGTTTTATTATGGTGATCTGCATCAAGTACTCAATCATGAAAGTATTTAACTTTGGCTATCCTGGTGAAAATTAATTACAGTTACGTATAATCATCTCCCCTGTTTAATATATAATTGCATGTGTGATCAATGATAAATCAATTATTAGTTCTCGCTATAGTCCGTTCGATTTTTAAAGTTTATAAAAATGTTGTGGATGATTTCGCAATATAGACTTGTTGTACAGATTAATATCAGGTTGAAATCTCGTTATCGAATTTATTCCCTTGTAGATTTAGATGTAAATATAACTACGTTGACAACATTTTTGAATTATGTTTATTTGCCTTAATAAATATCGCAACCGTTTTGAAAAAATATTCCACCTCTTAAAGAAATACATAGCTCGCTTTCATTCTCCAAGCCTCAAACACAACCATATCGAGATTAATTCTAATCACACAGATTTTTTAAATCACTCAAAGATCATCAAAGGAAAACTTTAATTAATTTAAGAATATAAACAAAGAATTTGTAGAATTCAATGGGAACGCAGCTAATAAGCATACTATGAAGCTCCATTAGATACGTATTCAGTTCTGTAATAGTATGCACCAAGTTTAATTGAATCAGACGCACTGGACCACAAATTCTACAAACAAAGCTTTAGGATTTATTTATTTGCTTGCGGAACCACATAATACAACGTTATGAATTAAAAAGGACACAGAATCCATACAATAGGTTTTTTCACCAATAAGAAACATTTAGAAACGACAACGAACAAGAAAGCTTGGTCAGAGAGTAGCATATGGAACACCTTATTATTATAATAGTACACCTACTTAAGGACATCAATTCACAGTATCACAGTAAGATTAATTAAATTTGAATTTACAATTTAGACTTTAAAAATTCTGGAATATACACCATTTCACAATTAAACAACAAAAGCCAGAAATTGGAAGTTAATATTTGTAGGAACAAGAGAAAAGGAGGAGATATTGAGAGATTTGGCTGACGCTTTCACCATCGAAGACCTAATTGAAGTCGGCATTGATCGTTCCCTGTTGGTCGTCCCAGAATTAGATGCTCCTAAACTACCAGAAAGTGGGAGTTCAAGTTCAAATGAGGGAAACATTCAGCAACCAAATGAAAGACAGATCAGAATGGAGCAACTTTTTTCCAGTAGGATTTCGAGCGTTGCTACTGCTCCAAGATATAACAACCGTAACCCCGTCTTTTATCCAACGCAATATGTCCCTCTACACTCAACTAACCATCCCCGCTTCAAAGAAGCAATCTGGTTTGGACCAAGGAAGGCTAGCTCAACACAAACGGATGGAGTGTCCAAGTCCAAATCCATTCTTTGCTCCGAGTTGCAGCTCCAATGTTGGAATGTCGGAGGGAAGAATCTTAGGAAACACAATTCCTTCAAATGGCCCTGTGTTCATCAACCGGTTGAACCACCAATGTTTCATCCGTATACTGCTCCAGGGGAAATCATTTCAATATCAGAAATTCTCAAAATGAAATTTTTAGTCCAAGTATTTACTAATATCATTCGTGGGACTAATCATCGAGCTCAGAGCGGAATCAGTGGTCCAAGCAACTTCAACCATGGAAGCACTACTCCAGGTTACGTTCCTCTTCAATTTAACCCAATTAATGGAAATCCTCAAACCAGCTCAGCTTTCAATCGGATCGGTAAGATGATGGGGAAGTGGATAACTTCGAACTAAAAAAATCAGTAATGATAATAAAATGGACAGTTAACAGTGTATTGTTGTGATTCATTCATGAGGCATTAAATGAAGTAAGCTGCATCTCACTATTATTATTAGCTACGTTAATAATAGTGCACATAATTAAGGATGTCGATTAGCGATTGAACGTATGTCGTATGACACGCTAATTCGTGATTTTTTTCTAAGTCCAATTCATAATTTTTTCGCCAATACGCTAATCGAAAAAATTGTGATAGATGATTCGTCTCACTTAAAAAGAAATCTGAGTGGCCATAAAAATTAAATTTGTTGAAAACCTCGGGAATCATATTTTAGAAACAAATCTCCCAGATCCGCTAATTGTAGATCATTTTGTATAACCAAGTCTGGTAGGATAGCAGGATTATATGGAACTTATGTGGGGGTAGAAATTAGGTGTCTCTCATACCGACTGTGACAAAAGCTGACTTCCTAAGGTTTAATTTTTTGCAATTTGGGGATAATTTTGCAATCTTCTCAAGAATAGAAGCGTTACAGATTTCATTTTTCACACAACACCAGTAGATAGCTCCTGCAATAGTGGTACGAACACGATAACTATCCATTTCGTGCTTAATATTTCCTTGTCAGACTCTAATGTTTTGATATAATCCGCTATTGCAAAATATTGGAGTTTGAATTAAGTTATCCTTTATGAAACGACAAGAAGGCTCTATAATTAGGTGTTGTCACTGGAATCGATTTCACAAGGCTAATGAATCTTTAGAGCATGATGAAGCAAAGCCAATATTCATATATTGATATAATATGGAGTCCGATAATATTGAAAGGACAAAGCTCTATTCTTCTGCAATTCGAGTTACCTTTCCCGTTTATTCATTTGTGTAAGTCATTTTTTTGGGGAAATTAGCGTATTTACGATGAAAATAGGACTTTCACGAATTAGCGTATCGTCGATTAGCGTATGTGACACGCGATTAGCTACCCAGTATAATTAATTATGTTTCAATTTACAATTTAAACTTTTAAAAATATGTAATAAGTATAAACCCCCTTTTAAGTCACACATTTACCTGGAAGTATCTTCCATAGTAGCCTGAATTCGATTCCATTGTTCCATAGGATTACCAGCATTGACTTCAGGTTCCTGCTTTATCCTGGCCTAAACTGAAGAGGATGCTGCTGCAGAGGTATAACATCGACTACTTGACCCGTTCTGGTTCTGTATTTGCTGCACATCAGTTCCTGCTCCAAGAGATGCACCCAAGTTAAGCTTTGGCGGGGACGTGTAAAATAATGGGTGTTGACTTAGCTGATTCTGATATCTGAAGTTTCAGCAACCTGCAACGCACAACGAAGCCGATCCAGAAGCTCTTTGTTGTACTTGGTCATGAAATGCCCCTTCTGTAAAAGTAAAAACCAAAACAATCCTTTAACTTATACTTCATTTAATTTAATGCGTTATATGAATGGATTCAAAGCGCACGCACGAGCATAACAAAACACTTCTAACTGTCCAGTTCATAGTTCATGACTTACGTATTTCCCATTTTTAGTTCGAAATTATCCAAAGACACAAGCTGCAGACGGGTATGTACATGGTGTATAATGGAAAGGAATGCTTCTTCCTCATCATCTTCTTACCGATCCGATTGAAAGCTGAGCTGGTTTGAGGATTTCCATTAATTGGGTTAAATTGAAGAGGAACGTAACCT
>JAQGAH010001558.1:0-13133 GCA_034696885.1 Lepidocyrtus paradoxus
GCATTGTGATGATAGACATGATTCATGCTTGATTTTGGATTCATGAGTGTACAATATCTCCTTTGCATAATGTATGAAAAGAGCGATCAGAAACATTTTTAAGCATCCATGAAATTCATAAAAAAAAACAAGATTTACAGATAATTTCTTTTAAACAAGACTAAAACATTAAACTAATACATTAAAATTTATCATTACTTCCCTTCAAATGTATGAAGATGGCTTAATGTAAAATGTAAATATATATTAATGAGCTGATGATATGAATGACTTATCTCATCGACGAACTGCATCTCGGCGTAGTGCCAATTTTTGGAATGCCATCTACAATCCTTTGACGGGCTTTCCTCATCTCTTTGTTACACATTATGGGGGCAACACGTTTGACGTGTGTATTGAAAGTGGCTATTATTCGTGCCCGACAAACCGCTTCAATTTCGCAATACTTACATATCCATACCAGAACTTTTGGAGGGAAAAAAATATTCCGATACGAAACTAAATTTAGAAAGGATCGTCTAGTTTGAATCATTTAACCGTGATTTTCGTTGGCAACTTTTAAAACTTAAGTTAGTGAATTCAAACAATCTGTTAACTGACTTGCTAGCTGCTTCAACAAAGTTTATACATTACACCTGTCCGTCATCTTTTAATTGCATTGCTAAAAATGGTCTTGTAAACAATTACAAGCGGGATAAATATGGTTTTAATGACGATTTAGCATACAGTAGAGTAAAAAAACCATTATGATTATACCTTTCATTACTCTTTAATACCAGGGCTATGTTTCAATAAACAAACTGACAGCACAACATTGACCGTATACAACGATATTAAAATGGAACTTCTCTTCAATGTGAAACTATTGGGATGTCATCTACCATCCTTTGAAAGGGTTTTCTCATCTCAGATGTAAATAGAAATGCTGCCTTATTTTTATTTTTAAGGATTTCTACCATCGTATCCAGTAGAGTTTGCATTTTTGCAAGGATGAAAAGTAGTCCTGCATCTTTGGAATTTCAAGCATGGAAAAATCCTTGATAACACCGTCTTTATTCAGAGAATTCGTGATGTTTCTTGTTTGGAAGTCGGTCGTAATGTTCTTCAAGGGTCGTCTTTCATTTTAATATGCGATCCTGTTGAGAACACTTTTGAATTACCTAAACGACAGACGCTTTAAAATGAGCTATTAATGTGAATGTGCCATTTCAGAACAATTTTATATTTTTAACGATTAAATGTTTAATGGGAAAAAATTGACGAAAAGATAAACAGGAAGATTAGGTTTTTGAAGTACTTTATTCAACTAAATAAGACAAACGTCAATTGCATAAAAAATAAAATGATAGCAATACAAAATACGATATGGGAATGGGGTTGCTGGGACCTGTATGATTAGGAAATGAGGAAACTGGAAGCTGGCCCCTGTATGATAAAGGAATGGAGATGATTGCCACTGTATGATAAGAAAATAGGAAAGCTGGCCCCTTCATAATAAGAGAATGGAGTAACTTACCGAAAAAACCCGACCATAGGCTCCTTCCCCTAAGAGTTTACTGCACTTGAACTGATTGATACTTAACATGGCCATTTTTATTTATTGTACACTTTAACTGAAATAACTAATTGACAACGAATGATGATGAGAAACGATCGACTTGAACTCCAAATCGTGGTGTCAATTGTACATACACCTAATTAAAACATTAAAAATAAGCTCTAGTTTTCCTCAGATCTTTTCAAAGTACTACTTATATTTATATTTAAATAAGTGGCGATGTGTAACGGAATAGGTTTAAAACTATATTTGTGTAACGGCAACGTTCAGTAATGTGACACTGATTGTTTGAAAGAAACTGGATGATAACTTGACCAACTGATGTCTGATAGCAAACTGACGACAAACATGCTCAACACTCATTTTTTTGCTGAGCATAAGTTGTCAAAAAGCTATTTTAGTAATTCTTACCTAGAAATGTATTAGTAACATCAGAAGCAAAAGGACCTTTTTAGAATTGAATCCTTTCGAAGAAACCATAAGGTCAAAAACATTTATTTTTTTATTGGGGTGCCTTACCGAATAAATTTTTGCCAATAGAGTTGCATCGACAGCATTTTTTAAAACCGGGAACCGAAACCCGAATCTCTATACCATCTATTATCGTAAAAATCCTACCCCGAGCCTTGGAAAACGTTAAAACTTTCATTTTATGTTGCAAATTTTTGCTATTTGCAATAAATTTTTGATATTATATGCTTTAAACATGATCGCTTATTTCATAAATATCAATTTTTAACCAAACATTTTTACCTTTAAAGTAAAACAAAGTATTTGTATGCGTTAAATTATGAAGCTCCCAGCACAGTATGTATATTATAGAGCCCGAATAGAGCCCCAATGTTAAATTTTCCCAACGCCAGTGCCCGCCCGAAGATCGAGTTGCTGGATTAAACATGTTGCTCGATGCTCGATACTCGATGCTCGAAATGTAAAAAATCAGTACTCAAAAGAGTACAAATATAAAATCTATGTATACTATTTTATAAAAAAGGAAGCGTAAAAACAGAAATAGAACTGTAAGAGACAACAGTAGCTCATAAATGCATATAGTCCCAATTCCGGCATTTTACCGGGGATCCTTGCAATCTTCCACTTTTTCTTAAATGAGGCAGAAGGGCATCCAAAGTTGTCCTCGGAGAGTTCCACAACTTTACGCTTGGGAGCTCTCACTAAAACGGTCGACGTCTGGGCCACTTCAAATGCCTAAAAGAATATTAAAAATGAATTTAATAGTGTTTTTTCCAGATAGTATTTAATTTATTTGAAATTTATTTGATAAGAAAATTGTTTAAACTTACCGCACTGGTGTTTTGAAAGTCCTGAAGGATGGACTCAAATGTCTGGGTTGGTTTTGCAGGTAATGGTGAAACGTCCTGTACATGACGAAGAAAAGTTATAAATATATCGGATGAATAATGTAAATACAAAAATTGTTTAAACGAATAATGTTAAATGGCAATATACCTCAAAGCATTTTTCTATGTCATCAAGCAGCTCACTAAGTGACCCAAGAGAAGTGCTTCGTATTGGTGAAAACATGGAGCTGGAGCGGGTGAATGGGGTGGAGAGACATGTCCGGAAGGCTTCCGCGGAGTCGGGGTTATCGTCGGGGTTCCGACCTTTAATTTCTCCAATGATCCAGGAAATGTATCCTGCAAAGTAGATGATAATTACGTTAATAATCAGATTTTTTAAATAAAGTTAGGAAGAATTGAAAAGTGTGGAAAAAATGCAAAATGCATAAAAACTTACCAAGTATTCATCCAATTCAGCCGAACGAGCAAAATAAAGTTTTTTTGGCAAACTCTTGACGCTGTGTTCTCGGGATCTTCCACGGGAAAAGTTGAACTTTGCTGGACACTGGTCGCTTTCCTGGACAATGCCTTCGTGAGTTGGAGTAAAGCAATCATATGAGGGAATGCTCAGTTATATTTTAAATTGGGGGAATGCTCAGTTATATTTTAAATTGGAGGAAAGCTGAGTCCAATTTCAAATTGGGGGAAAGTTCAGTTATATTTTAAATTAGAGGAAAGCTGAGTCCAATTTTAAATTGAGGGAATGCTCAGTTATATTTTAAATTCTATTTAACCTTACCTTATATACAGCTCCGAATGTTCCTTCTCCTAATTTTTGAATTATTTGTATATTTAACAAACACGCACTATGCTCCATTTTTGTATGTTAGAAACTTCAGGTAAAGGTAACTTTTTTGAGTTAAAACTTAGACTGTAAGTTTTTGAGACAAATTTGCAACCGATTGACTGCAGCTACTGCCACAAACACTATCACTTTTAGTAATTTTGTGCTAGTTGTTAGTAACAATTTGAATGATTTTTCAGGGGAGGGGACTTTCTAATGAATGTCAGGAGGGAAAGGTCCCAAATTGTCAATTTGCACTGTTCGTCTGTTTGAGTGAGTGAGAGAGCATAGTGAGTAGTAGCTCCGTTCAGCGTTTCTGTCACAATGAAACTTTAAATGCAAATGGAGAGCCCAAGGCGAAGTCCCTTCCGATTTCCTTATAAGTATAGGACTTAGTCATTGCATAAGTATTTTTATCTGCTCTACCTGAGGCTATGTGGAATGTATTTACCAGCTCTAGGCCGGCTTCCAAAAAGTTCTCTGTGCAACCCTATTGTTCAGTTCAGAGTTCAGAGCTTCCAAAGTTTGAGTCATATCATGCCTTGTGTATGAGGTGAGAGAAACCCTTTTTTAGGTTTTGAACCAATTATTTTCATGCTCTTTCTTCAGTCTGCTGTGTTATGTACAAACGTTCCCTTCTCCCAAACCATGGAAAATAAAAGACATAGCTAGTTAACACGGACACAAATACGGTTTTAAGTCAAAGTTTTAAATAAAATTAGCAAACACTCATGTTGGCACGTTCGTTAGCTTTTTGGTCTTTATGTTGACCAGGTCCATTGGAACTCGTGATGATGCTTCCGTTGGCATATCATACCTCTACCAGTTATATACGCGGATTTCCGCGCATGAAAATGAGCTATTAATGTAAATATGTCATTTCAGAACAATTTTATATTTTTAATTACTAAACAAACAAACTTAGTTATTAAATAAAAGAAACGTCAATTGCATGAAAAATAACATGATAGAAATATATAGTTTACAAATAAAAATGGAAAAACATAAAAATGGGAGATCGGCTGGTGCTATTTTTGACAACTTCTTATAACTCTTGGTCCATAAGTTGATGGCCGCAATATGAGAGTTCCTTGATGGGTCTTTTGATTTCGTTCTAGCTGCTGCTACATCTTCTTACGATCTTGGTTGATTTTTGGTATCCCATCAAGAATCCTTTGCCGGGCTTGTCTCATTTCTGTAGTAGATACAAACGTTCCCTTCTCCTTGTTTGCAAGGATTCCTCCCATCGGATCCGTTGACGTATTTACCGTATAGGTGTAGTCCTGCATCTAATGAATAATGTTGAGTTTGGAGAAATCTCTGATAACTCTTTCTTTGGTCCCAATATTCCCATTGATTCCTGCTCGGAACTCTACCAGGATGTTTTTGAGTTTTTGTTTCTCATTGTAGAACGCGATGCCGTTCAGCACGCTTTGAAATAACCTAAACCATGGAAAATAAAAGACAGTTAGTTAACACGGACACAAATACGGTTTTTAAAATTTTGCAAGTCAAAGTTTTAAATAAAATTAGCAAACACTCATGTTGGCTCGTACGTTAGCTTTTTGGTCTTTATGTCGACCAGGCCCCTTGGAACTCGTGATGATGCTTCCGTTGGCATCATACATCTAAAAGTTATATACGCGGATTTAGCAGCAGACAACAAGATGGAAATCAACGCCGGCAAAAAGATGAGCTTGAAATTCTACAAATAAAAAGCAACTAAATAAACATTTAAATTTATGGAAATTAAACTCAGTTTTAGTAATTATAATATTATGTGAAATTATACAAATGTCGCCAACTACCTCTTACCATTTTTAATATAATTAAAAGCCGATTTACTGGATTTGGAGTTTGGCAAATGTTACAGTTACAACGTAGGTCTTTCCATGAAAATGGAAAAAGTTCCCTAATCTTTATATTTAAGGATTTCTACCATCGTATCCAGTAGGGTTTGCAAGGATGAAAAGTAGTCCTGCATCTTTGGAATTTCAAGCATGGAAAAATCCTTGATAACGCCGTCTTTGTTCAGAGGATTCGTGATGTTTCTTGTTTGGAAGTCAAGAGTAATGTTCTTACAGGGCCGTCTCTCATTTTAATATGCGATCTTGTTGTGAACAGTTTTGAATTACCTAAACGATAGACGTTTTAAAAACATCTTGTTCAAAAATACTTAAATTCGTAACTCGCGAACAAATTTGGTAATTTGCAGAAAAAATTGATTGCTGCATCATAGGAACACGATTTCATAGGTCTTTGGTTGGGATTCTAATTTTTACGGCTACGTGATATGAAGCCAATTGAAGTAGTTGAATTTGAATGAATATACGGGTTTCCGCGCTTTGAAATGAGCTATTAATGTGAATATGCTATTTCAGCACAATTCTATATTTTTAACTATTAAATGTTTAATGGAAAAAAGATAAACAGGAAGCTTAGGTTTTTGAAGTAATTTATTGAACTAAATAAAACAAACGTCAATTTCATAAAAAATAAAATGATAGCAATATAAAATTTACAATTTAAATTTGCTATAAATGCATGTAAATCCTTAATACAATGCTATATGCTCTGACAATCCTCGACTATCTTCATAGGATTAATCTGGATGGCTTTTACCGTTTATAATTATGAGTTCCTAATAAATATATAATTTAAAAAGCAGAATAAACAGCAGAGACAGATAGAATAGTTTTTAAAATAAATAAATATTACATTTTTTCAGATCCAACTTTTTTTCAAAGAGAGCACAATCGATGTTTTCCTTCTCCACGTTTATTCACTGCACAATAAAAAAGTTTTTTTAACAGTTCGAATAAAGTAACAGTTTATGTTTTTGCATATCACTTTTTATTCCCTTCAACTTTTTTTCCAAGAAAACGCAATCGAGTTTTTTTCTTCTCCACTGCACACTGCACTGTACAATAAAAAAGTTTTTTTTAAAGTTCGAATAAAGTAACAGTTTTGTCTTTGCTTTTACTTCTCAATAATCACTTTATCAAATTTAATTGAAGTAGTTTGCTCACATAAATTATCTATGCTCATCCTTAAGCAATAGCATTTGAACGGACAATAGCAAAAGATGCTAACTTATTGCTATTTGGCGGTATTACCATTCCTTCATGTCAATATTCCAAGGAGTAATAAAGGAATGCATATCACATTAACAAGATTAAATATTATGCATAGCAACCCATTTTTTCCATAATTATATTGCCTACATAGTCATATAAGCGATAAAGTAAAAAAACAATCCATCTTTAAATGACCTTTATACATGGGGACTCAAGTCCTTGTTACTTAACTATTTTACATTTGTGTTTAAAAAAGAACAAGAAAGAAAAAGAGGATTTATAAATTTTATTACAATTTTAGCACTCTAACCTATAATTATTTTTTTCTCGTTCCTGATGAATGTGAAATGTTTCCAACATCGAAAAGCTTTTATTGCAAACATTGCCAAGAAACTAATCTGCAGCATAATGGCATCTTTCTTGTCAATCCCTCATAAATGTTTTGGCTAATCCCAGTTTGCAGGAAGTATCATATATTATTCTAGTTTTTTATGACAGTGTGGCAAGTGGCAATCCAACCAAAAGTTGCTAAATTGGAGGTTGGACATTGTTTCATTTTGGATTGCATAGATAAATTCAGCAGAAGGGATTATGTTTTGCACCTATTGTTCTAATTTATGTATCAAACTTTACAATCTGATTTCCCTTTTTGATTTTTTGTAAATCTTATATAATTTTATCTCCAATCAAAGTCACTTCACACTGTAGCCGATAGTTTACGATTCCTCTCCTGATTGCCAAGTTTCGCTTGGAATTGTGATTCTCTGAATCAGCCAGTTCCGTAATAGGGAATGGCTTCATCATTATCGGGACTGGGTCATCAATCAAGGTTTTTATCCAGGTGTCCTCATTGAACACCCAGAACCCCCTTTACTGTATATCCTCTTTCGAGTTTAGCCAAGACATTGTGTCCCCACTGTACTTGCTTTTGGTGGTTTCTTTTCGCTCATAGTCGGTGACCTGGGCATAGAAGCCACCATACACCATCTTCCTTGCATAGTGTACACCAAATGTTTTGATAAAGTTGTGGGGATAATATCACGCCCTCCATTACAAAATTTCAACTTTATGAACTGTGCGTATGTAGAAATTGTTGTGTAATACTACTTCTAAAATAATTAGACAGGACTCCGAGATAGTTGTCTTTACTATTAACTATATCCTTTATTCTCAATAATTACAATCAGGTTAAATCGTAGAGTACAGAGTGCACAGAGATCTTTCTAGTCTAGCTTAGTACAGAAAGGAGGAGAACGGATCAAGAACTATCTGAGAACTGAGAGGGAAAACCTTCTGGTTGACCGTCTTAATGAGCGAGGAAGGCTTCTGTATCTATTCCCGCGAATCCAGCGGAAGCATTCTTCTCTATTCCAGCACAAAAATATCGGGGACCTCACATGATATAACGCAAGTTGAAATTTGAATGAATATGCGGATTTCGGCGCATGAAAATGAGCTATTAATGTAAATATGTCATTTCAGAACAATTTTATATTTTTAATTACTAAACAAACAAACTTAGTTATTAAATAAAAGAAACGTCAATTGCATGAAAAATAACATGATAGAAATATGTAGTTTACAAATAAAAATGGAAAAAATATGTAAATCACTTAACTAATTTACATTGGTGTTCTCATAACTCTTGGTCTATAAGTTGATGGCTGCGATATGAGAATTCTTTAATGGATCGCCTGATTTCGTCCATGCGGCCGCTGCATCCAAGTTGTTTTTACGATCTGCAATAATTTGGTTTATTTTTGGTATCCCATCAAGAATCCTTTGCCGGGCTCCCATCGGATCTGTCAACGTATTTACCGTATAGGTGTAGTCCTGCATCTAATGAATAATGTTGAGTTTGGAGAAATCCCTGATAACTCTTTCTTTGGTCACCATATTCCCAATGATTCCTGCTTGGAACTCTACCAGGATGTTTTTGAGTTTTCGTTTCTTATTTTAGAACGCGATGCCGTTCAGCACGCTTTGAAATAACCTAAACCATGGAAAATAAAAGACAGTTAGTTAACACGGACACAAATACGGTTTAAAAAAATTTTAAAGTAAAAGTTTTTAATAAAATTAGCCAACACTCACGTTCCCTCGTTCGTTAGTTTAGGAAGTTGGTACTCAACTGAAGCGTGGAACTTTAATTAGCATATATATACGAAAATGACAGTTGAGATGATCATGATGATACAAGTAAAAATATACATTGGCATATGTATCTATAATCAGAGAGAGAGAGAGCGAGGGAAACTGGGAGCAAAAGAATGAGGTGACAAGGAGAGTGACTGGAGTTAGTCACAACAAGGCAATAAAAGGGTATCGAATTACGGGGTTGGTGTGTTCCGACAAAGAGGAAGAGTGTGAAGGAAAGAGGAGAGAGGAAAATTTGGAGGCTGAAATGAGGGCGAGGTGAAGGATCGGTGAAAGGTGTGAATTATCATATTATTAGGTTATTTTTATATAATTTCTAATATTTCTAATATGCTCCCCTAATTTGGAGCTGATTTAAGCTTTAAATTACATATTATATTGAAAAAAGGTGTACAGAGACATGTTTGAACATAACGTAAACTACAATTGGAAGATTTAAAAAAAGGAAAGGGGCCTAAAAATGTACATTTATGATTATGTTTATACTGATAACCTAGGGTTAAGCATGTCATTCTAGGGCAAGCTCTTTTATGGATAGAAACTAGTATATTATGACCATTTTAAGGCCTGATTATGGTGAATGATAATAAAAGAATTTTATTAAATAACAATAAATTTTTATCCCTCGCTTTGATGGATGGTTTCATGTTGAAGTTCATTTTCTTCTTGGTAATTTTCAATGGCTCTGGCTCGGAGTTTGGGAAGAGGATTTTTCCGTTGACGGATCTTTTTGCATGCGCCGATGGCAAGAAGGATGATCGATCACTATCAATGCAATGAAAGTAGTTTGGCCCCATGAAATGAAGTGGATGGATGTGATCTCTGGTATCTCGTTTTTGCTTGGTTGTATAGGGTTGAGATATTCATCCTCAAAGTTTAGGTTAGGCTTGAGATTAGATTTAGTTTAGATTAGGTTAGGTTTGTTTCCATACTCATAGTAATTTCCTATGGATGGGCTATGTCCATTTGGATCTGTGAGGATCCATAAGAAATGTCATTAATCTTAAATTTTAGCTTCAGTGGAATGGCAAAGACGTAGTTTGGACAGGACTTCCTCGCAAGCAGGATTTCCTAAAGCCCTGCAATGGTTAGTGTGGAGTTAGGACAGTAGATATAGTACAAGGAGTCAATTCATTTTAGTTGTATGTATGTTCTTTGAATATTGTGTACTGTCGGGCGGCAGTTGGAGACCGCAATGTATTTGGAGGCGTCGGAAAAGGTGGCAGGTTTTTTCGTTATAGAAGGATAAAGCTGATTCTATGTTATCACAGAACGTGGGTAGTAATGGGGTGTAACCGGAAAAGTTAGACCCAACGGTAGTTTGTTGTAGGAACAACGGGATGTAACTCCTTAACCTTAGTCTAAGCACTTTCGCTTCCTGACTTTCTCTCTTCCGTCCCAAGAAGGTCCATGGGTAACGCGATGATAGGGGGTTAACAATCTGTTCGCTTAAAACCTAGTCGGCTAAGTGTTTGGGGAGCTGAGAGTCCGGGGGATAAAGGCCTAGGGGGCTAATGGAGCCTGGGCCGGTAACGTTTCATAGATAGATTTTTGTGTTTTTTAAATTAATTTATTTTGAATTTTACATATTTCACTGCTCCTCCAATCCCACCTAAAATATGTCGGACTTTTTCAGGGATGCTGAAAGGTGAGTCAGTTAATTGTCAATTCGATATTCAAATCTGTGAATGGAATTTGTAATCATTCATAGTACTTCAGGGTAAGACTTGAAAAAGATGTTTGCGACAAGTTTTGTTGCCATTTTAAAGCTTTATTCATAGTGAAATGGAGACGTTCTGCACTCATTCACTCACTTAATCTTAGCACTTGTGCTCCCTGACTTTCTCTCTTCTTTTCTCATATGTTTTGTCGGTAACTCGATAAAACTACAACTTTTACAGCAAAGTTCCACAGCATATATAATACAGAATACTTTCTACAATTTTTATCCGCCATTACGAACTCACCGCGCGCTGTCACTACTTGCGCTAAAGTAATTGTTCCATAACACTAACTTTCTCCTTTCTACCCTCTGATAGAGGGGATTTCAATCAGCTCTTAGACGGAGTTTAATATTGTGATATAGTCAAATGTGACATAGTCAAATGTCGCTACTTAAGTTATCCCAATGAGTGTGCAACGGTTAATGTTCGTATAGTGGAGTATCCCTAAGTGAAGGCCCTTCACTGTTCAATGAATCGGAGCTCATTCTCCCTTTCCCCAAAAGTGTCCTTTTTTCTACATTTTCACAAGTATTTGCTTTGTTTATTGTTAAGTCTAACCTTTACTCTTACAATCCCAAAAACCCAATCATGATCTTACAAAGTCCAAACTCTTCATAATCCCCTTTTGACTCCTCCGAGTCCCAAAATCTGAATCCTTTTTGACTCTTCAGAGTCACAAATCTGAATCCTTTTTGACTCTTCAGAGTCACAAACCTGATTGATTCTCTTTCTTCCTATTCATCATCCTAATATCCCTCCTGGATCCAGCCAAGAACAACAATTTCTCTTGGCCAGATCCCGTTATCTCTCTGACCGCTTCCTGTGGGAAGACGGCCCATAAAGCTTATGCTAATCCCTACTTTCGTGACAACTTTTAGGGATACACTTTCTTATGTTAATTACTTAACATGGGAATTGTCAAAAACAGAAATATTAATAATAATATTTTACATGCTGTGGCATTCTCACAATGCCACATTCCACCCTTACTTAAAATTCCTTATTATCTATCTACTTACTATTACATGCATTCATACCTGTACCGCTTTTATGGGTACTTTTCAAGTGACAGTCGTTCTGAAGGTGATAACAAAAAAATTGATTTAATAATAAAAATGTTTATGTACATGGGCATAGAACAATGCTTAGAAATTTTCATATTTACAACAAATTAAATGGATCATTTATCGTTTATTAACCCCGCTTTCACCTGATTGTCATAACATCATAAGCTTACATCTATATTACTGTGCATTTACCCTTAATTCTAGTAAAAGAAACGCCTACTTAACTTATAATTTATACCATTTAAATTTACCCCTATCTATGGGACGACATTCGGTCGCTTTTATGGACCGTCATCCCATTACCTGTATCCCTAACTTGTGTTAACCTATCATCTACCCTGGCATTTTGCTTTTCCCCTTTTTCTGTACCTTATCCACCTTACGGCCGCTTTTATGGGCCGGTGGATTCCCTCCTCGTGTAATACCAGTTTACTTAATGTACTGTAATAAAGTATTTATTTACATAGGTATCACATCATTTACCCGATAAACCAATAATTATTTTAGTAGTTAATAACCCGATTCCTTAAATGTTACATGATTTTTACCCAAATTTATAATTTTTACCCGGAGGGACAACTTACAGGCTGCTTTCATGAGCCGTTGCCCTACCAACAAAGGAAAACTTCTCAAATTAGGATTAAACTAGAATTACTCATTTACCTTAAAGTGGTGGTAAGGGATATTATAAACATTCGCATCCCAAAATAATAAAAAAATGTTTCTTATATTTCAAAAAAAGTGTGTATTACTTATGGCGATAATCCGCCTAGACTAACCTATACCCTTACATTATTGCATTAACAATGTACCATTCCAAGGTAGCGCCCGTGCTTGCATTCTTATTGTCTTAGAGCTATGAAAATCAAAAAAAAAACATTACAGTATTATCTTTGAATATTTATTTTGTTGCCATAAAATAAGAGTGTTAATTACGTCTGAGTGCTGAAATCATAAAAATCATAATAAAAATAGCAAAAAATACCTGATACCTAATTAAACCTATTTACACTATTTTACATCACCTATACCGGTCTCGGCTTTCACTTTTGGCATGGCATTTGGATTGGCTTGGATGCATTACCCCTGTCTATGGTTATGTTGTTAACCTTATGAATCACAATTAACCTTATGCGTTCCTATCCTGTGTTATTCGCTGACCTCTGCATAAGTAAATCCAGGGGATTTCTTCCCCATTTGTGAATGTGACTGTCGTTCGGGCGTAACTTAAGCTGGAAACATACCTACTCCCGAAGTCGTTACCAATAATGCACACATGCTTGCCTATCCCTTCGCAACCAATGAATATATGCGGGCATGGACGACTCCAACCCTCTATTTCCAGTACTAAATACTTCTTCCCGGAAAGCTTCATTGGTTGATCATTGGCGGCTTTAAGCCGGAATTC
>JAQGAH010001559.1:0-13132 GCA_034696885.1 Lepidocyrtus paradoxus
CATGACATGCGATTTTCTTACTTGCCATGCCATGCCATGCGAAATTCCTACATGAAACGCCATGACCGAAACACTAATGTATATGGATTTGTGTGAAAAATTACATTGGATTGTTTCGTTATAAGGTTATAAATATAATTACGATTTATGTGAACTCATTTAGGGATACACGCAGGTGTACTTTGGCTAGCCGGCCTTTTACTTGTAGCGCATTAGAATTATAGAATTATGTTAAAAATCTAAATTATCATATGTTTATAGCGAAACTTGTAGACTTTTACTTTTTTATTTTCTGCCTGCGCTCCCATCCTCCTCCTCCTCCGACCAAAATGTAATGTTAATATCACTGCTTGACTTTCCGTTTCTAGTATTTTAGAAGAAAATTATCATTTTGCTTTGATGCCTTCTCGTTAGTGACATGAGTTTGCATGTGCATATTTTTGAGAAGATATGTGCTTAAATAGCAAGATATGCATTGGGAAATAATTTTCTGCCTGGTATTATGAGTTTAAGGTCCGTTATCGTTATGAATTGAAATGGTGCTCAGTTATAAAAGCAAGCTTGGTTGAAAGCGCATAAAATGGCAGTTTAGATAAGTGGCGAATGAAGGACAGAAAAAATACAAAGCAGTTGTCGTCGAGCGGACAAAACGATTGAGTTTGACAGTCACCAGAAGCAGTAAACATTTTAATGGGATATGAAATGCTAACAATATTATGTAACTTTTTATTATTGTAGCTTGACATTTTTAAAATGCTACATCAGATAAAGGTCATTATTTTCAAAAAAATTTCCGTTGTAGGTATTGTACCGAGTACCGACCGACTTGTAGTTCATGGCTTCTGCACATTTTTGCTTTTATTAGCATCGTGCATGAAGAAACTTTACATGGCTTATGAAAACGATTCGCCAAAGTTCACCTTCTCGTTTGTACATGTATTTTTGGCGACTGCAAAAGTCATTCTCACGATATTGTCAACTTTATGCTTCGTGTTGCATTTCAATCGAACAATTTTATACGAAAAGAAAACTGAAAAGATTTTCTGTTCACTTTCAAAATTGCATTCCTCCACAATCGTAAACCTTACGATGGTTAAGTCATTGCCACTCCACACATTCCTCCAACTATTATATCAATCTTGTTTGATACATTTTCATTTAGAGTACTTAATTGTCGCTTACAATTACGTACGTAACCGTACCATGAGTCGTGGGTAATGGGCGTAGTATTTTATCTACTTTAGACTTATCAATCGATACTTATCTCTAATTTTTATTAGTTGACAAATACTAGATTACAATTTTAATGGGCTCATTGGCTCATTCATCCACCTCCCACGAGACCAAACTCCATTTAAACAATGGCCATGCAGATAATATGCAAAATCATTCTAGCATACCAATCAAATTATTCAGATCGCAAATGAATCAATATTGCAATAACACGGAATTTGATAATGACTAGTGATAACAGGAGAACATCCTGATGGAAGTGGAGGCGAGAAAAAATATATAATTGAATTGGTTTGATATATATCACTGATAACGCTATTGATAAACCGTTATAACAAAGTAGGTGTGTTCAGCTCTTTAGGCACGTAAATAACGCTAACAATCGACTATTCTGTAATATGGATTGAATGATTAAAAAACTAATTTTTTATTAATATCGACAGCCATTGACCGGAATACATTTTCGCTCCATTTTACACATGCATATTTATCCTTTCCATTTCTATTATATTAGCGCCTATAAATATTGAATGAAATTATTATTATACCGATTTTTAGATCGGAAAATTAATTTTTATTTTATGGCAATTCTAATAGACAGCTATCTTAAATAGACTAAATATTAATGTTTCATTTTTTTAAGGATTTTTTTTTTCAAACGTGAAGTTGTTTTTGTGCGGAGAAGGTGAATTAACTAAAGTGCTAATCTTTTCCTATAATGAAAAGGAGTGGCTTGAGGAGAGTTTTTATCACCCATTTTAATCACTAATAAGAACGACTGGTTTGGCTTAGTGCGAGTGGCTAGGATTAAGCTCTAGCTCGAGCATCATCCATCACTATCAGCGTCATCCTTTTATTAGCCAACGCCAACAGTTGGAGGCTTCAATCATTGTTGCCAGAGTTGAGTTGGGCCTGGGGTAAATAGTACTAAATAGTGTATTTGTCGTCGTTAAAAAGTTCTAAGCATAATGCGAACCTCGCATACTTTACGCTAGTCGTTAGCTAGGCAGCTAAGGGTTAGGGTTCGGGATTTTTATTGCTAACTAGTTGCCAAAAGAAAAGTGAAATGAAAAGGTAATCCTCAATCTTTTAAACATGTTTCAATTATTACTTCTGATTGGTAGCTTTATGGGAGGTTTGTTTTAGGGGAGGAAAAATAGTTTTAAAAAACGAGCCAAATGGATGATTTCGATTTCATTTTGCCGTATGCAAAAACACAGCAGCCATCTGCTAATTCATAGTGCTGAGGAATTTCCTTTTATTTCAATTTGCAACAAATTGCAAGAAAGAAATATTTCTGCAATTTTTATTTTCTGGAATGAGGGATAAATGATTTCTCATAGAACTTATTTGAATAGTGAATTTCTATCAATTTGTGAAAATTATATGCATCTATCTGACAGAAAACATACAAGAACACACCTTTCTAGTCTCGGCCACTTCCGATCCATAATAATAAATACGCAAAAACTGGTTTCATTAAATTTTAATTACACCGCGATTACAAACCCATCCAACTTTAGTTAAATACTGATACGTGATCGTCACAAGCCTTCTGAGAAATACTGCAGAAACAGAAATGTCATTTCAATAAAGCTATGCAGATGTAAGTTGAAGTGTCTGTCTGGTGTATGGTGTTTGCATATAAAAGTTCCTTCGCCTTTGGCAGTTTCCGACTCGGAGTTTCTCACGGTATTTTTCAAAAGTTGTTTACATGTGCTCATGGTTGTAATAAAAATTGACAACCTCGTTTAACAATATTTTTCGCGTGAGAAGAAAAACGGAAGGAAGCATCGCAGACTAATCACAATCAGTCGGATACTTGTAAAACGTCCATACATGATAAATCCCCGGAGCGTAACATTCTGTCTAATTGAGAGAGGATTGAGTATTGCAAGTTTTTATGTGATTGTGTGCAATATTTTTATGACCACGGAATGATAAAGTGTATCGACTATCATAAAGGCGGGTTGATAACATAACAGCGCAAATTAGCAGATTGTCACTTGTGTAAAGTTTGCGATTATATGCTAAGAAAAATACATTAAATAACGATGAACTTAATAAGTAACTGTGCAGAAACGCTATGTATTATTGTAATAGTATTACGGAGGGAAACAATAATGAAAAGTAGTTTTATTATACTTTTTGAAAAATTTCTGCTTCATTTCATAATAAGAACATTATTTGTTATAATTTTATGATCCAAAAATGCATACTGAATTCAAGTCTGATTTTGTTTTTTTGTTTATGAATTGCAGGTCCACTGGTAATCAGTCCTCTGGAGTTGATCCAGTAAATAATTCAGGTGGTGATCAAAGCGGCACTGGAACCACATTTAGCAGTGGGGATCACGCTTCGTTCTCAATAAATCAAAATCAAGGTAAAACCAGGTAAAATTTATGCATAGTAAGCGTTACAAAGGCATGAAAGGGTGAAGGACCCTCATAGATATGGCATAATTTGCTAACTATTGTAATTGTGTTTATTTGCAGGTCCACTAGCGCTAGCTCAACAGTCGTCTTTGAACAATAATAATTTATACATTGACGTGGATTTTGAAGGTACGGACGACACAATGGGTGACCTTCAAAGTCCGCAGTATGTGAAGCGAACAGCTCACATGTTCGATTCCAGATTTTCAACGGCTGAGGTAGCTATCATCATATTTATTCATATTAAAACTGAGGATTTCATCCTAACCCTAACTTAAGTATAGAATGGTCTCGTAATTGAATCTGTTTTATGTTTCCAGCCTGGAGCAAACGGTCATGATAGAAACGGGAGAAATCCCTCTTATCTCAACGTATCAAGGTCTGTCAGCGGATATTCTTGCATGACATACAATAACGGATCCGTAACAGCAGAAACGGTAAACAAAAGTGTTTTGGGAAACGGAACATCTTTACTGACATCAGCCTCGCGTGTATCTGCAGCTACACCCAGGATCAAAACAGATTTCGCCATACATTCACCATTCGCTCGAACCAAAGTTCCAAATACAGATGATGACAGCAGCGATCACAGCAGTAATCAATCAGCAACCTCCCCACCACCATCCCTCCCTCCCATAAATTCTTCCACAGCCCATCATGGAAGATTCTCGGAGGGTTCTTTCTTTCAAAATGGGATGTCTCGAGGAGACGACATCTTGGAAGATACGCCATATATCCCTTCACATGGAAAATCATTTGTCATGCAGCGCATTGAAAGATTATATGGCTCAGATGCTGTTTCCAACAAAGGCGTTGCTGGAAGAAAGACCTCATCCCATGTTACAACCATCAGTATAACCAGAGAATCACCTCCTCGAGGACCAGAAAGAATAATCCCTATAAAAGTAGAGGCAAGGGAGGAACATAGGAATAATGCCTATAACAATAGCATCGTTTCTTCAAAGAAGATTGATATCAATATTGAAGACAGGGATGGGAACAAGATAAGGAGTAGTAGCAGCGGTCTCCAAAGCACAGCTTTAGTGTTGCCCGGCATACGTAGCAACGACGAGAACTGTCGGCGTGTAATTGAGCATCGCATATCTCGGGCCTCTGTGGAAGACTCAGATGAGGAGGAAGAAACAGTCAGATCCAGACAAAGGAGTCCCACCAAGCTACAGTCCATTGACAACGGTGGTAATTTGAATGGCAATGCAAATCGCTATAGAAATGGTGTCACGGTGTCATTATCAAGTAGCACTAATGGAAAACGTGGCGGAACAGAGCCCTCCTCTCTCATCGAGGATAAGACTAGTAGCGACAGATCTGTAAAATTAGAACAAATTCACACAAATGGCAGTAATATTCACACAGACGAAATTGGAGTGGATGGGCAGGTCTGTTCATTGACGAAAAAAGCTTTATCAAGGGAATCTTCTGCAGAATCTGATGATACAACTGGATGTAGTGAAGCCTCTCTAGAGCTCGGCAACATTTCTGATGGTGATTTCTCAAAAAGTTCAATTGAAGGGAGTAGAAAGAATTCGCAAGATATTTCATTGTACAGTAATCGGGAGTCAGCAACAAGCCCTGTTAAACCAAAGCCCAAACCCAAGCCTAAAGATATGGCGCTATTAAGGAGCCTCAGTCGCTCACCGGCGTTAAAAACGGAAAATCTTGATAAGACTGCTATTTCCTTTGCGCAAGCACCGGATGCAGCCGATCCCGTTAGCAAAGGAGATATTATCAACCTGGAAGATCAAACCGATTCTGATAATACGACTGCATTATCAAATATTAGAAATACAATTTCCTCTACAGCAGCAAATATCAATTTACAACACAGAAAGTCCACACCTTCCCCGGCACCTGAAGATAAGGATATTCCACTATCTCCTTCACCAGAGGGCAAAGAAAATGTTCCTGCTACGGAGGAGAATGTAGAGAAAACTGTTACACCAGCAGGGCTGTCTCCTGTTAAAGATGGAAACTATTTCATACAAGAAATGAAAAAAGTGACGGTGGAAATTCTTGGACTTTCTGAAAAAGCAGCCGTAGAGTTGGATGTATTAGATCCTTCGGATGATCGGGCTGGGTCCATTCATGCGGCTATAGGCAAGGGGAATCTTTTGGTGAAGAAGAAATTTAAGCAGTTTGAAGAATTATGTCAAGCAAATCTGGTAATTAAACAAAAAAGAAAAACGTAGCATAGTTTTTGTGAGGTATTTATCGAATGATTAAATAAAATTATCATTATTTTTACAGAGAGGGGCAAAAGCAGATGAACCTGAGACCACTGATGAAGATTTGGCTGGCTTTTGGGATATGGTCATGATCCAAGTAGAGCAAATTTATTCTTTGTTTGCTGACTTGGAGAAAAAAGAGGAGGTATGTATTTACCTGAGAAGAAAATGAATTTAGAAAATTCTGCGACGTAAGTCCCAGTCCCAGAGTTCTTGCTAATGTGTACCTTTTACATTACCTTTTTAGAAATCGGATGACATCTCAAGACCATCATCAGCTAAATCTGCTAGCCCCAAAAGAGTACCAACCGCCAAGCCTACAAGACCGAGCGTTGGTGCAACACCAAAAGGAAACACTGCAGCAGCTAAAGCGAGGTAATTGTCAGCCTTATTCGAAATTTTTTTATTTATTGAATCGTTTAGACCAGGTGAATTGATGTATATATGGATTTATCAAATGTTTCAATCTTTTTAGGGATGAAGCTAGAAGGAAAATGTTAGCAGAGAAACGGAGAGCTATGAAAAGTCAGATGCAGGAAGCACCAGAAGCCGTTGTCGTCGTCGATAACGGGAAAGAGACAGAAGTGCAGATTTTTGCTCCTGAAACTCCACATACTGGATAATGTTTTCATGTTTTGTAACAACACGTAACCCAAACTACTTTAGAATCAAGCAAAATTACTTGTACAGACTATGACACGCTGAAATAAGTAAAATACACTACATGATCCTATCACAAGTTCGAAAGTGGACCCACGAAAAAATACCCAAGCCTTTAGTTTAAAATCATTCCTGTAGCATAATCACGAACCATTTCATTTCCTTCCTGTTTTGTCACAGTTTTTATAAGTAAGTGTGAAACATGCAAATAACTTGAGCCGAAGTAAACTTTCCGTGCTTAATTCGGTAGCGGACCAAAACATGGGGTAGTTTGATTAGTGCGAAGAAGAAACGTCTCATCAACTCAACTTAACTACGATTTTGATGTGTATCGATAGGGTAGTGAAATAAACCAAGATTGGTCCGTTAACAATACAAAATGTACTTAATCTAAACACGTAAGGGTAAAAATCAAGTTCAGTTAATATTGTAAGTCATCGGTCATAAGCATACGTTTTGGATTTCGGAGCTAGATCGTTACAGGTAGTAATATTTAATCAGTATTTTAATGCAACCAACAACACTTTAAACAAGACCTGTCAAAGTGTAATAAGGAAAAGTGTGTGCAATATTAATGGTGGCTTAAAGCCACCAGTTGATTAACTATAGTTATTTAGGTATTCTAGACGTCTGGGAAAAAACTTAAAGCAACAACTCTATCAATTTATCAAGCTTTCTTTTTCAAATATTTTAAAAAGTTTTCTTTGTAAAATATAGTCATGGCTTGATTATGACGATGACTTGATCTTCGGCTCATAAATACAGCCTTACCAAAAAAATGTGTAAAGGATGAAAAAAGGACCTAGTGTCCACTATAATGGCTATTATTATTTTTTATTTTATGAAACAAGTTATCGTATTGTAATCATTTTATGTTGTCCCTGCCCAAGTGTAGTAAACTACGCGTATTTATTAATCATTCATAATAATAACTATATAGCTTTAGACTATCTGTGGATGCTGCAGGATTGTATGATAATGTATATACTGTGAGCTTTGTAATATAACTATTGTAATCGTAAAGATAAACTCGTTCGTTCTTGCCATATTCCGATGTACTAATTTTAGCTTTATGTGGAATGTCATGATTCTGAAACTCAGGAGTCGTTAGTCTGGGAGCAAACAGTATTGAAACGTTTTCATGTGTTACCTACATCTCTTCAGTGTCACCATAATATGGGATTCAAGCGTTTGATTGCCGCAGATAAATACAAGTGAAGTGCTAATAATATGTCTCAAACACAATGTTTTTTTTCTGTCGCAGTCAGTATTTCCGCATAAAATTATGTTAAAAAGTGTCAAGGCTGAATTCTTTGAGTGCAACAGTGAGTAGGATTGCTATCGGCTAATTCTAATAGTGAATAAAAAAGTAGCTTCTTCAAATGATAAAACGTAAAAAAATACACCACTAAACTATTTTACATTAACAGGTTTTGTATTTTAATATAAAAAAACGGATTTTTTTTTGTTAACGGATGTAGGGTTCCAGTCATAATTTAATATTTTTTACGCAAATTCGCAATGTTTAATTGTACTTTAAAGTAATAAGTGTTATTACTAAAAAAATATCACGATTATTTAGGAGTAATCGTAATTTTTGTCTTACAAAAATCAAAATCTCATTGCATTTAAGAAAGCATCGTGACAACTGTTGGTGAACGTTAGAGTTCTTTGTATGAGGGAAAATGACTAGCTCAGATTACCGATCTACCAATTTATACATATTGTTAAGTGTAAGTATCGTATACCTAAATATCCGAATGGTTCTACTTTTAACAGTTTAAAACTAATCATTTAAAGTATTTGACATTGTTGTACTGTATTGTGATTAAAAATGGCTTTTATTGACTTTTCTCAGTCGTTACATCTATCAGTTAACCAAAAACTAATTATTATTTATCAGTAATTACGGGATGTAAAAATGATAACAATCCGTAATTTTTAATTTTTGACAATTAAAACATTCATCAACTAAAAGAAATCATGTAAAAATAGGATTTGTATTAAAACTACGTAGTTGAATAGTTTATCAACCATGTCTGTTGAGGTTGCAAATTTTGTCTGGTATGCGATCCGTTTGTACTGTTTAACAAAAACTAGAATTGTCACAAGAGTTCAAGTATATTTCACCATTTTATTGGTATAAAAACCTAAACACTCTCCACCTGTAGTATAGGACACCAACCCGTGTTTTTCGTTTGAGTCATGTTATGAATTTAAGGTGGAATAATGATATGCACAAAAGTCATTCTTAAAAGTAACAATAAACGTAATCTTTTCTCAGTTTTCAAAAAAAAACATTTGTCAAATTGTTTAATACTTATTTCGACGTATTTTACTTTACTACTTTCACATGCAGTCTAAATTGTTTTTACATCATACATATTTTTGAAAAAATAACTTTTGCATTTAAGATAAGAAAATAGTTTTTAATCCGAGTCTCCGCCATCGCCACCGCCCCCACCTTCTTGTTGTTCTCGTTGCTGATTTTCTTCTTCCCTCTTTAGCCTGGCAATTATATCCTTCGCAGGGTTAAAAACTCCAAATGTCTGAGCACTACAGACAAAGCATTTTTGTGACTTTTTATAATGCTGCAGAGCGCATTTTTCACAGTAGTAATGCTTGCATCTGAAAATATTGCAAACACATGTTTTTACTTTAAAATCAGAACTACATATTATTCCAATCTACTGCTACTTATCATTATTACAATTGAAATGTAGTAATATTCTGCTCACTTTGTCATAACCGGATCCTTAAATGACTCACGACAAATGAAACATTTAAATGGTAAATCGTCATCGTCATCGGAAATCTCATACTTTTCAGCATCATCGTCCTCTCTTCCATACCTCCCTTCGGCCATTTCTCGCTCGATTTGCCATCCTATTTACAGACATAAATCATACCTAGTTAATTTAATGTGCACTTAAAATCATAACATATCACAATGAGAAAAAAACAATCTTTGTGATTATTCAATCTTACCGAACTTGTAATCACTACGGTCGTGTAAAAATTTGCAGCTATCTGTAAATGATCAAATAAAATATTTTAGATTTTGTTTTGTCCAGTATGATTGGTCATGTCATTTTGATTTTCTAAATTACTTACCTCCAAATCCACAGAAACCAGTTTCCTTATAATCCTTACAAATGTCGGGCTGATAGTCCCACCTCACAGTAACACGAATATTGTCAGGTGCTCTTACAGGGCCTTTACGATTCCCTCCACTGGCGGCGTTTCCCTGTACAGTGTCCTTCTTCTCGATATATTGCGCATAGTTATTTATACCTCGATAGATTCCATCCTCCGCCTTCCCTTTCAACTCCTTGTTAATCGCCAAAGACTTTTCAAATATTGCCTGGGCGTCCCTGTCCTTCTCAGTTTCCGTTTCTACTATGGCAGTTGCACCCATGTCGGATGGACCTGTCCGGTTTCCAGTATTTGATGATTCGTAATAGACCCCGATTCGACTTTTTCCGTCACGACTTTTCTCCTCCTCTTCATCCTCTGAAGAGCTGTCATTTGGCTTCAGCTGATTTTTTATAGTTCTCCTACCCACACCTGTCTGCACATTTAAAAAAATCATAATCACATAACTAGATAACTTTACTCAGATTCACGGGAACATAAGCTACCATAATTGATTGTCATAATTGATAACCTCTACGAGTATCTCATTTTCATAAAAATCAAAATATGATTAATACGTTATCTTACCGATTGCACCATTGGATTAGATCTTCGTGGCCTCTTCTCCACACGGACAATTTTTGTCTCATCATCGCTACTACTTGAAGATGCTAAATAAGAGAAAGAAAACAATTAGCAATGTTGTTCAATAATGAACATGTTTAATATTTAATGACATATATTTTATAAATTAGAATGTTTCCGGTTATGATTTTGAAACAAACATAACTCATAACTTATGGCTTACATGAATCACTGGCAGGTTTCTCCTCCCGTTTCCTCGAATTTTGCTGACCCCGCCTGATCGGCTTCTTGAATGAGAATTTACACGAAGGTCCGGGGGCAGGTTCGTCTGACATTTTGAATTATTTGTATCAGTTTAATTGTAACAAGATTAATTCCTCGCTCATTGAATTACAAATCCACGCTGTTAAAAATTTAAATCACAAATCAGAGATTGGTCTGTCAATACAGTTATTTCACTACTTACGGCATTAACTAATTAAATCACTCAACAAACTTATTTCAATACTGCTTTCACTTCAAGTGCTTTAACTAAAGTCTCGAACGAACGTAGTAATAGAAAGTAAATATTTATCATTTGAGTGCTTTCTCTCCCGCCAGTGTCTCGCAGTGCCCCACACCATTCTTGAATACGTTGAATGAAACCGTTCCGCCTTTGTTCCCTCATGCTTCAGCTTTGGTGGTGTCATCTCAAAGCGTTCAAGATGCGTCATGCGAGATTTTTGCGTCCATGCATTTCAAAATATTCGTGGAAAGTCTTAAGCGCATAACGTTGCGAAATGGTACTTAGGGTTGTAAACGTTACTAAATGGTCTGTACACAATTTTTACTTGTCAGTTTTGTAATTTTGCCAAATAAAGGGTTTTTTCGGAGTTTAGAAGCCATTCCTAGATTATTTTTATTAACTAAGCTTCGGATAAGGATGTAGGTTCATCGAGGTCAATTGACAGTTTTTAATGTTCATCGAATACGAAGGCAAAAGGTAACGCATTCATCAAGCACTGCATTTTAATTCTTGCAAATAGTTGCAATAGATGTACTAATTAGAAACGGCATGCACATAAGTACTTCGAAGAACAAATGCGTACAGGTGTTTTCTTAAATGGACAATAGAACCTGAAGCACCAGCCGGACGGATGTAGATCCCGACAGCACCTGCCATCCAGTTACTTACCGAATTAACTATGCATTAAAATGAGCTGTCTGCAAGGGGAGTGGATAGACAGGTAAAATCCTACAAAATTACTGTAAAAGCTGTAGGTAAAACAAGCATGCCTAAAATGCATCTAAATTGCCAGTCCATTTTTGTTGCAAAAACCTAGTTACCTGTCCGTGAGGCTTGATGGTATCATCTTGATATTTAATGCTCGGACAAAGTACCAAAACACAAATGAAAAAAGTGGATGATCCTCCTTACCATTTTCCGACAGCAACAAAGGAAGCGTCTGCATTCATGCAAAGTCATTCATACGGCTTGAAATCAGGAATAAGGGCAGCATAAGCTCCAACTAAGGATGACATGGCACACATTGCTAAGTTTTTCAAGCTCCACTTTTACAACATCGTATTCTTTATCCCATTTTTAACAATGCATATTGTACCATACCATACTTCCATTCTGTGTAAAATAGAAGGTGCAAGGTAAAGAAAATTTTTGAGGATGAGTAATCCATTTTCCACCTTCCTTGAAGGTAAGGTAATAATGACAATGACGCTGTTACAGGTAGATAGGTAAAAAACATAACTATAGCTATGTATGCTACATCGTTACTTATGTGCTGCAGATGATGAGGATGATGATCATCATATTGATAAAAAAAAACCTTTAAAATTAAGAGCAAACATTGCATTATGCATCATCAATACGTTTCTTCCTCTCTTTAAACTGATTTTTATCTGAAATCCCATTCCAATATACAATACTTAATTACCATTTACGCAACAAACCCACTATACCAGCAGGATACATTGAGCTGAGCATTCATGGATGCATTTCTGAAAAGGGATCAGGACAGGGGATCATCCTCATCATCATCAGCCTTATCAGCTAAACACGGTCTTTTAAAATCAACCATGAAAAAATTCCTAGATATAAAAAACGCGTAGCCCTTGCCATGTTTTTCGTTTTTTCAAACTCGAAGCTAATGATAATGAGGAATAAGTATACTCCCGAGTTTCCGTCCATACACATGTAGAACCTCTATACATGATTTTGAAAATGGTTAGGGGGACTGTTTCACTTTAGACTTAACACATGTACAACTAAAAGCCTTCCCTTTTATAGGAAGGGAAACAAGGCAAGAGTAATTCTCCGTACTCCTGGTCTGAACCGTCCAAGCCATAATTTTTATATCTTCTTCATTCATATTTTTTTCTTTCCTTATTCACAACTACAGACATGGCCATATAATTTCCGAAGCGTTTTTACTACAAAAGGTTCACTTTATGCTTGGGAGCTCGGGGATGGATGAGGGTTCACACTGTTCATTTGAGAAAAAATATATTCTAGCACGGTAAAAACTCAAAAGGTGCATATTGCCTCTTGGTTCGCACCATGTTGCTAGATATTTATTGCGCCTGGTGACCAATCGCCAAACATGAGGACCAGGACTATGGTCATGATGTGGAGCCCAAGTCTTTACGTCTGGGCTTACCTTTTCTTCATAACATGACTAACAATTCCCAGTTTTCTGCTAGCCATGGCCATAATAAGAAGCTAGTTTAGGGAAGTGCAAGGCAAAGTGGGAAAATGTCCTCGTAATAATAACTAGCCATCCACAGCTATACAAACTTGCGACCGGATACAGTATGGAAAGCTCAACATACCTGACTTATAGACAT
>JAQGAH010001560.1:0-13130 GCA_034696885.1 Lepidocyrtus paradoxus
AGTGTTAATGACTTAATTGGAAAATTAATAATTTAATGTGTGGAGTAGGTTCGTAGAACCTAAATGGCTTGCTAGTACAAGTACTATTCTACGAACTCTCCTCAATAGGAGTCCTACCATGAGTTCAAAATGATCAACAGATTTACCAAGAATCTTGAGATGTTGATGTAAATCTTCAATTGAATCTGGTGAAAGTTGCAAAAAACCAATCCAAAGACAAGTTCACTCAAATCTCACATACAATTTGCATTAGCACAGCTGCAAAGCAACCGGCAAGGGTTTGTTCGCTTCTGCATACAAAATACAAATATGCCACTCCAACCATTGACGCGACTGGTTGCTGTCCTTTGTATATTTTCCCCTCTATGCATGCTACTGTGCCAAATTTTTGTTTGTTGAATGCAACATTTAACATTTAATAGTAAATACATCACAATTCAAATTAAGAAACATAATGTGAAGTATACTTCACGGTTTTGCTGGACCTCAATTTGCAAAAACACTTGGTTTTGGTGTGCAGACGATGTATTTATTAAAAAAATAAAAGATCTTACATGCTTTAAACATGCGTATTGGACAGAAAATAGCTTATATAAAGTAGATTTATATTATAAAAGTTTAATGCTGCAAGGGCTTCCGTCCATCTCATTCTGGTCAGTTTTGAAGACATTTTTATGTTCTTTTTATGAACAAACTCCCTAGAACGCTAGACATCCAGAACTGTGGATATACAAGTTTCAAAGAAAGCGTTAAAGATATGTTAAAGGATAAGTAAGAATAAGTGTACACCTCATAGGTTTACTGTTACTATCTATTATTACTATTATTATCATACTCTATTATTAAATATTAATATATTACGTTATAAATATTGTAGCAGTCTAGTATATTGTTCTATTAGTTAGTATGTCACTGTTTGAAAAACAGCACTTTATGTACTGAAATGGCTAGACATGTTAATAAAGAATCAAATATGTTGTCCGTTAATGTTTTCTCGATGCAAATATCACTTTTACCGACCCATATTTATTTTTTAAAAGGAATGCTAAATCACTGAACTTTATTTAATGCATTTCAAACACACTAAAATACTCAATAATTGAATTTAATAAGTCTAATTAATAATACTAATTTTAATAATTTAATGAATTTTTAACGAAATGAAACCTGTTATGCATCCGTTTTATTCTAATGTTATTCAAGGAGCTCCTCTGGGAACTGATCCAAATCAATGGTCTGAAGTAAAACGGGTTCATAGGAGTCCCTCCCACCCAACACTTTAGTTTTCTCTTCCTCCACGAAGTTAGACACGTAGGGATAAATAGCTTCAAAGACGGATGGAGCTAAAAAGAGGTAAAGTCAAGTATGATAATATTCCATAATGAAAATGGGAAATTAAATTTTGGCTTCCTGTTATGAAATTAATTATGCTGACTTACCATTAATAATGTAGAAATTCTTAAATGCTTCTCTATAGAGGCTGTCGGCTGACAGTACGAGATCCCGATAAAATCGAATGCAGGAGAAGCAACCGTGCGTCCCCAAAGTGTAGCCCTTAAGATCAACGATCAAATCGAATTGGCCAACGGCCGGATTTTCCTTCCTCATTGAATCAACTTTTCGATCTATCTCCTCTAATCCTTTCAGCGCAAATCTCTTATGCATTTCAAAATTTCCGCTGGCAATTTCTTCGCTGATATCCACCTTTCCATATGGAAAATACAAAACTGGTCGACCATCCTTAGTCACACTGGAGATGGAATATGGGAAGCGCTTGTTATATTCCGACCAGTTCTCCTCCAGGATGGAGTCGATTTTCAGACTCTCCCTTTCAGCCAAAATCCGTTTGAGAGTTTCGAATGCTGCAATCAAATTGAAGTTCCTGTCGGAGAGATATCTCAGCAGGTAGGCGTCATCCTTCATGTACTCTTGTGGGAGGTCAAGATTCATCGTAGCCAAGTCTCTGAACTAGAGCCAAAACAACACATTTCTTTCATTTCACCTTTCATGGTAATTCCAATATAATACTGCGAACTTGGAGTTCAATCAAAAAAACACATACAAAATATAACTTACCTCCTCCAATCCCCTTTTCTGCTCGTCATCCAGACTGGAAATGGGCATTCCTGAAGAGAACATCCCCTTCATAGAAGCTCCAACAAGGAGGAGCATCACCCCGAAAAAGTATTTTGAGGAAATCATGTTGAAGTTGTAAAATACTTTATTCTGAAAAATCTCTCTGGAGTGATGAACGAACTGTTCAAGTCGGATGGAAGAAAGCGACTGATACTGAGCTTTTTCCAAGGGCAAGGTTTTTATTGGAAGCTGACTCTGATTTGTTTTAAAGAAAATTGTCAGTTGTCAGCATTTTCATCTCTTTCATTCCGCTTGGCTGGCAGTTTTAACATAAATAGACTGAAACAAGACCCTTAGTATTTTGGAGGTTGAATCTGTATTTTTCCATCACAATTTTCTCAGTATTTAGAAAGCTTGTATTTGTATGTATTTGAGTAAGTTTTATGAGCCTTGTGTATATTTATATTGTATGCAGTATGCAGCTAGCGCATCAAGAAAGTTGCTTTGTCTTTATGCTAAATGTATACATATTTTGAGATTATTTTTTAACCCAGTTTTTAATCCTTTTTTGGACAACCCAAAGGGTCAGCTTTGAAAATAAAATCCCCCCGAAAATAGATTTTTCTCTTGTAAAACTATACGAGCACCCACCCAATGCTATTATTGCTTCTCATGCTTCCATTTTCATCCTTTTTTTGGGAAAGGATTGTGTACTTCGGATTGAAACTGTCGACTGGAAAAGTACAAACTATTTTTAACCAGTTTAACTTGAAAATATAACCGCAAATGGTCAATGGTTTGGAATAAACAAAGAGATTGTACATTGTTGGCATTAAGAATGTATTTCAAAATTGCGTAGAAATCGAATTTTAATTAAAAATTTAAGCATGTTTCTATTTAGTTACAATATTTTAATGAAAACCATGCACAGAAGGTTGGGTCTATAACAAATAATTCTGAGGTTAATATACAGTGAACTTTGACGAAATGTTCTGGGTCAAAAATTCATCCGGGTTGGGACCATCGCGGAGTTTAGTAAAGGTTATTCACGATGGGCAACACAACAAATTGGTTACGAAAACGGTACAAAATATAGTGGTGATCTCTCTCTGCTAACTAAGATGCGAGCCAGTTACGAATACGGTAGAGAACGCAACAACGCATGGATGAATTTCAGTGAAAACGTTTTTGGTGTCTTATGTACACAATATAGTAAATTATCGTGCAAATTCCATAGCATGTCGATAGACAAACTTTTCGTGTATTTTAAAATTGCATTTTACGAAGCTTTTTATTGTTCCCCACTAGGGATTGTAATTGGTTTTTGAAAACCGGTTGGTCGGGGGAACACAGGAAAATTGTCAGAACTCCAATCAATTTGTTCAATTCTGGAGGTTCTGCCATCCCATCCAGCATTCGGTTTTTCCATCGCGTGATATACCATCCATTGTTCGGAACCATCTGTCAATATAACCGACACAGTATTAAAATGACTGCATCCATAATCATGCACTCGTTATAAATTGAGACAAAGATTAAGTCATTTAGTAAACCAGGTGACGTAGTAAACGATGCATGGCCAACTCCAAAAACGCTTTCTTCGTCATTTCTCCAAAACACGGATTCGTTACGCCTCTGCCAATTAGTTACGTTCATTGGATCAGCAAGATTATCAATCCACATCATTCCCAAGTTATAATCTGGAGTCCACGAGCCAGACCCAGAGTAGATAAGGAAAACACGACCAAGATGTTGAAGAACTTGCGGTCCTTCAAGTAAAGCGGCCCCATTTCGTTCCCAAAAGTAAATTGGCTCTGCAATGAGTACCCTTTCAGAGCAAAGAGTTTCTGGGTCGCACATGAGAGCTATGTAAATGTTCTGAGGAAACTCAGCATTTAGGGTAGGCCAGCCAGACCAGATTAAGTACATTTGACCGGTGCCGTATTCCAGGACCGTTGCATCAATCGCCCAAAAGTCGTCCCCCGGAACAGTTATCCTTTTATAAGCGACCATGATCGCCATCAATTTATGAATGTTATTATCATGAAATTCATTTCATGAGTCAAGTTAAAGAAGGTTAGGTTACCTTTTCGGTACTGAATAGTTCCCCATTGGATTGTTCGGATCAAGAGCATGACTAACGTACATCCGATGATTTACATTATTCCCATTGTCCAATGCATAGTAAAGATAAAAGTTTCCATCAATGAAATGAATTTCTGGGGCCCAAAGGCTCATTAGCCCTTCCGGGGCCCGTACTACCACAGCCTTCTCTGCATCCCTCCAGTTGGAAAGTTTTCGAGATCTAAATAATCCGATTCCTCGTCGATCGTCTTCCCGTCTAGGCATGTAATAGTAGCCATCTGAATGTTTGTAACAATAAGGGTCAGGCCAACTTTCGTCGAAGATTGGATTGTGAAATGTTAAATTGTTTTTGATTTCACTGGGTTCTACATGCCTTGGAGCAGCGGAACTTTCCCTTGTGCAAGTGCAAAGTACGTATGTACTAATTATAAAATATTGCAAAAATGGTTTTAAAGAATGCATTTTATTAAGATACGATCTTAGTATCGTGTAAATACGTAGTAAAATTTACGACTAGACACTGAATGGCTGAATGTTTAGCAAATAGTTTAACACAAAATTTGGATTGACTTTTAGTTTACGATAGCAAGCAAACTCATGTACTTGTAGATAAATGTATAAGCTCATGATAGTATCATGATGACATGATCATATATATCTTCGCTTTGTCAAATGCATGAAAGTGGTGTGGTCTGTCAGACTGATTATGAAATGTGATATGCATTGTCATTAAAGATGAAGCTATCCCAGGCAGTTTTGCAAAACTGTGGTAAAAGGTGACGAATGACAAGAAAAATTGACGAGCCATCCATTCAAATGAATTGCCGTGAATTTATTTCCAGGCACCAGAAATATGAAATGCATCCGAAACTCTTGACTGAAATTATCAATCAATACTTATGATATGATATGGCATTTATATAACTATGTGACTATGACAAGTTAATGCTGTACCGGAGTTAATATCCTTTATCAATGTCCAAAGCTATCGGACACTGCCTAATCAATCAGTTTTAAATCTGTACAAAAGTACTCGGTTAGTTAAATCAAAGAAGATAGCGGACACATGATTGATGCTGATATTTAACATTGAACAATTTTGCAAAAGTTAAAAAAATGTTTTCAGAATTACCGACTGTTTTCTGCAATTGCTGCAAAATTTCTTATGAATTTGCTTCTAACAATAACATTATGCACAGGACATAGCTGTAGAGTAGATTCGAGATTCTTTGCATTTTCAATACTAATCAACGTCTTGAATAAGATTATTGCATTGTGTTGGGATTTTATACGTAAACGTACAGGATTAAATACATCATACTACATGGAATATTACTACATCGCGTCATTCTCCTCGAAAAGAGAAGCTATCTTGTTGCAAAAGCTTCCTATCAATATCCGCTGCTCTTCCCAAGTCACTTTGGATATTCCAAAACTCTAAACAGGATTTTCGATAAGGAGCATTATGCCGCATGCTGTTCAGCCAGTATAAAGAAAAGGGATTCTCTTTGGTATATAAATACATGCATTTCGAATTAAATGATTATAATGACTTGCGTCATTTAAAAAAGTCAAAGCAAGAGTTACGTTGACCTTTTAAATGCCTACTTTTTGAGTCTGCATTTTCATTTCATAACATCATCCTTTGCGAGTATTGTTAAAAGTTAAAATCAAAGTCTAAAAGGCGCAAGTAGCATCCACCAGATTTCCCTATTTGTACGTACACAAAGTTCCGATTAGTAAAAAAAAGTAGGAAAAGCAACATCACATTTCCTATAACATTTTTATGACCGACCAGAATTTTGTAGACCCCGCATAATAAAATGCTTATATTCCTTGATTTTACAACCAAATCTATGTTACTGGTACTAAAGCAGGACGATTGCAGTTGGACCTGGAATGTATATTTGGTATTCATATCAAAGTCTAATATTTTAATGCGATATCCATACATACATATCAATTACTTTATTTGACAATTTCATGAATGACTTGTTTTTACTCTCATTTCGGGGCTTATATGAGCCAACAAACTATTACCGATTGTTGTACTCTATATATTACATAGTGGAATTTGATTGGATTGTTCGGTACATGTGATATATGGAAATTGGAAAATATAGATATAAAATGTCTCTTATATGTTCCCAAATGCTCCTGTATAGTCTTCACTCCATTGGATCTGCACCTACTGCACAAGTACTACGCGACTTGCACGAACGGAAATAGATCCATGTTGGATACAATCACCCAGTCTTTGTATGAGGTGACGATAAAGAAGCAAAAAAAACTACAATAGTTTCTTCTCATCCAGGCAACCTTTCAACATCGACTGGCTCGATACATATATTAAAAAATGTCTGTATGGATAATACTTACTTGGATCGTGTGCGCAAGCATTTATAAGTATAAAGAGTAGCGATGCAGATATTATGTTATGCCTTTTTGGAAAGGATACCCATATTACAGGACATTAAAGACTATACGTGCTTAGTAAATGTATATGGTATGTGTTTGTTCAATAATAGTAATAAAAAATCCACAACAAGAGGCAGAGAAACCGATAAAAAAGGAGCTGGACAGTTATTTAAATGTAATTGAGAGGAATTTCTCGCAAAATATTTGTGCTCATGGCCATGTGAAGTAACAGGAAGTGCGTATAAGAATTTGGTAATAGAAAACTGTATGCTTGTCTTATCTGAATTTAAAACTTTATTGGAACTAACTAATTGAATGATATAGAGAATAGAGTATATTGGCAGGGTTTGTATTTTTCGGAGAGTTTACTCTCTAATTTGAAGAATTGGTTTGGGTTAATTAAGTAACCCATCTAAGTAAAACTCCAAGTTTTTATTGTTCATACAGGTCATATTCATTTTCAATGCATGTCTACTCCCAGAATAACTTGAAATTTTGAATTTAATTAAATTAGTAATCCCTGCTAGTAAGTTAGGATTCGTTTTCTAGAAGTTTTGCAATTGAAGTTTTGGAAGGATTTCATTGTGAAAAATTATACGTCATCATATCAAAGTCAAAAGGATACAGAAGGATCCTATCATTATATGAAATGAGTAGCAAGGAAGAATCCGGCAAAGTGATTCCGATTCGACACAGCACAGCAGTGCCTTCAATCTTTAACGACAGGAAGCCGGAAGGGAGCCAACTAGTATAAAAATCTGTGGCTTTCGTGTAAAGTGTATAAGTAGCCCTATTTCTTACATACCTGAACCCTCTCAGTAACCTTTACCTTTTTTTTTGATGAAAGTGATATTTATACTTATCCTATTAAGTTTTAATTAGCTTGTTGTGCACACATGCATTAATTATCTCATTATCTAAATACCTTAAATATAGACATGTAAACGTTGAAACTGCTTATCTAACGAGGTATACATATTACATTCCCCAGTACTTTTGTGTAATGCAGTTATCGTTTTAGCTTGAGCATAGTTACTCATTCACACCTTGTCCACTGACTAGTCCACCAAACTACGACTATTTCGCGATGAGTCAGCAGCATACCAAACCCCCAAAAAGTCATATCTGCCATTTACCTCTGTGTTTACCTGTTAATTGATAGGTAAAGTATATAGAATAGATTAATCTCAGCACGTATGAGCACCTTTTCTAATTAATTCCACAAAGATGATATCACACAAATAGCACGCTACGCATCGAGATTTGCTTAGAGGGTATGCATATTACTACGAACCCAAAATAGTCTTTCAACCAAAGAAAACGTAATCAAGCGCAGGATAGTTTTCCAATAAGTGAGCGTTATTGCTCATAAAGATTCATACCTAGGTAATGTATTATTATATTTATTATTATTTGGGGTACAGATAAAAAAATATGTTGGACATGTTATGTATACTCCTACAACCCTTCCATTTTCGACGGAGCTTTACAAACTCGATTTCGTTATGCGTTATATAACATAGCAAATCTCAAATGTAAATGGAGTTAATTTTTGAATTACTAAGTACAAGCACAAGTTATTAGCCTTATGGTTAATGTGTCTGTTATTCATATCAGTATGTGTGAGCAGGGGTTATAAAATTTCATTGATATAAGTTGAATGTGCACAAACAAACCTTCAAATATTTCATAATGTATTAGTAAAGGATCTGCGAACATTACTCCCTTCTAGAACCAACTTTTAACTTTGTCCCCTTTTAATAGCAAAATGAGTTGGCTATAATAGATAGTAGTCAGTGTTCCCTTTATCAATGAACTAGTAAAAACTTGTTGGATTTTTTTCTGTTAAAAAAAATGGGGCGCATTGGTGCAGGTACAGAAATAAACAAAATGCAATTATAACATAACTTTTTGTCTTTGACTGCACTAACTTCCTATGTTCAAAAAGATGGCATATATTCTAGTTAGTTTTTGCAGTTGCAAAGTTTCACTCGACAAACATTACATTGTAAAAGATATGATTTATTAATAGAAATCTAAACATTGTTTTTTTTTCACAGAACTCAGTTCCTGCTTCTAACCTGGATCATCATCATTGTTCCATTTCTCCAACTATCTCGAAATAGCCATATAGTTCTTTACACTTTTACTTGTAATCTTGGGTGAAGAAAAAGATACGAGGAATATTTTTTTTGAATGTGTTCATGCATCCATGATATAGCTGCAAAGGTGCTAGTGTGAATCTCGTTATCAGTGCGAATTTAAGAAAGTCCCGCAGTTTTATCGGAATTTGAAACAAAGGCATAACAATTCAACTTTTCAGAGAAAAATGGGGAAGCTTAAAAACTTGAGCCTTGATATATAGACATATAAAAACTACCGCGAGTGGATTGTGTAATTGATTGAGTGGGAAGTTAAATTAAAAGGTTAAGAAGAGTTTCCAAGCTCTTCATCACCAACACGTAAGCTGTCAGCTTTAACGATAAACTGGGAATATTCCAGTCCACAATCAGTCATGGAGCAGGCAGGCTCTTCCCCGACAAACAAAAAGTAAGCCTTCGACAAAAATGCAAATTTTACATCAGAATGAATTTTTATTGCATTGTAATAATCAATTTTATATTATAGCGAGCTGAAAAAGCTCTCGGAGGAGAGTTTAACCCGACAGCCTGAAGAGGTGTTCGACATCATCTGCAAACTGGGGGAGGGCTCATACGGAAGCGTGTACAAAGCTTTGCACAAGGAATCCGGGCAAGTATTAGCTATCAAGCAGGTCCCGGTAGACACAGATCTTCAAGAAATCATCAAGGAAATCTCAATAATGCAGCAATGTGACAGTCCATATGTTGTAAAGTATTATGGATCTTATTTCAAAAACACTGATTTATGGGTATGAAAAATTACTTAGCATATTTTCTTTGCGCAATAAGTGATGCAAGTGAATAGAATCATATAGAAATTTTATGCCAATGTATCTTTTTGTAGATTGTAATGGAATTTTGTGGTGCTGGCTCAGTGTCTGATATCATGAGACTAAGAAAGAAAACGTTAAGTGAGAGCGAAATAGCGACCGTTCTCACAGACACTTTAAAGGGTTTGGAGTACCTGCACGCGAGGAAAAAAATTCACAGGGACATTAAGGCCGGAAACATCCTATTAAATAGTGAGGGCCATGCCAAGCTTGCAGACTTTGGAGTTGCTGGACAGCTCACCGTAAGTTTCATACTTTTTGATGTATCTCGTAGATTTAACCAATTAAATGTTTCTTAATGCGATAAATTAATGGACATCCCTTTCCAGGACACAATGGCAAAGAGAAATACGGTAATCGGAACTCCTTATTGGATGGCACCGGAAGTAATTCAAGAGATTGGCTATGACTGCGTAGCAGATATATGGAGCTTAGGGATAACGGCTTTAGGTAAGTTTAAAGACTTCATGACATAACAACGTCGATTAAACGAATGGGTAGTGAAGTTGTTTTGGCGTCTTTAGAAATGGCGGAAGGTCGACCACCTTATGGGGATATACATCCAATGCGTGTCATATTTATGATCCCTTCAAAACCTCCCCCAACATTTAGGAATATTGAGCAGTGGACGCAGGATTTTCTGGACTTTGTGTCAAAATGTTTAGTTAAGGTAGGCATAAAATGATCCCTTTTCACCTTTGGATTCATCAGATTTTTTGCGATGCAAGTGTAAAATTATGAGATAATTAAACATAATTATGCCAACAGAACCCAGACAATAGATCAACTGCGGCAGAACTTCTTAACCATCCTTTCATCATCTCCTCCAAAGACCCTTCACTACTTCTCGGAATGATCAACGAAGCAAGGCAAATCAGGGAAAATTTACAGAATGGAATATATCCAACGAAAATACCAGCGCCAAATGCGGAAGGCAACAGCTTCCAGGTAAGGACTCATAATTTTGAGACGTTTCATATGTCCCAATCCCAAACTAAAACTCTTTAGTTTCCAAACTGAGCACGCATAGAAGGCTTTCTCTTACATAGAATTTGCACAAATTATATAATATGTAATTGTGTTAAGCATTTAGTAGAGGTAATTGTAGTAATTTTTAATTTAACTACTCATAAAAGTGACCTAACGCGCACAGTAAGGTTTATGATTCTCAATGTTAGCAACTTTCTTTTTGACAGTCAGTTTGATTTGCTTTCATATTAAGCTTCAAATTTTTACCTTTTAATACATGACCCATCCATATATATATTTCAAAAACTAACCGTTTCTAACAATTCCCAAAAGTAGACATACAGATTTTGTATAGTGATTGATTGGTAATTATTGGTATGGTATTGGTGTGATCGTGATCAACCTTTGTTATGCTCAATTTTATGTATAAAAAATTACTACATCTCTATATTTGTTTCTTGTGACTTTCTCTGGAATTTATAGCCGAAGCCGCTATTTGGCTTTCTCGAAAATCTGGTCTCTAAAGTCCAGCATTTCTTCTGGGTAGAAACCATATTTTTACATCATATGTATAAATATTTTAAATATTTTAATCTCACTTTACATATAGTATTTTTTTCCTTTTCACTAACTTCAAAATTTTATTTTACAAATTATTAGTTTCTCCTTGTTTAATTTACTTTCACTATTATTACCTAAATATGCAATAAGTTTGATAAGAGCAACACAACTAGGCGCTTATTTTATGCGAAACTGCTTGCAGAAATGAGTTTTCATAATGGTCTCTTGTTCCATGTTATTTACTACTCCATTCATGAGTTTTCTTTTTTTGCTAAAAAAATATACCGATTACTATGTAAAATTAACAGAAATACAAATACCCTAACCTTTTTCAACAATCTATATGTATGCATGAAACACAATTAAGTAACAATTTGGACTGAGCTGCTTCCAGAAGAATTCACGAGAAAAGTTTTATTGATTCCCCACACATTAAGCATTTTAAAATAATAATTTATATGTATTATAATATGCAAATTTTGTACATAATATTTCTTGTGCAATTACACATATTCCAACTGCAAAGTAGACATAAAAGAGGCGCTTAGTTAAGTTTGGAGGTAGGACGCTAAAATATTGACTCCGGATTTGCATCTTGCCTCACCTATTTTTCAGGACTCAAATGATAAGACCATGAGACCAGCGGATGATGGAACGCTGATCCCTGGGATGCTGAATGATAATGGTGATAATGACTACAGCGATGGCACAATGATCGCTCACTCGGCAAGTGGAACGTTAGTCCCCGGAGGAGGAGCAAATGTGGGTACACTGGAGTCAAGTTTAGGGACAATGGTTATCAATTCTGATGGGGAGGATGATGACTCCACAATGAAAAGTAAGCATCATGTCATGACCGTTGAAATAGCCGCAGATTGATTTGGAGCGATAAATTCACCCTTCTTTTATGCAATTTGAAGGGCACGACACCGCCGAGATTGACCCAGCCAAAAAGTCATATAGACCCCTGTTCCTAGATCACTTTGATAAGAAGGATGCTGCTGCAGCTGCTGCCAGTGGGTCCAACGGCAGCAGTAACTACATGGATGAAGGGATTCATAGTACAAACGATGGTAATATAGATGATGATGATGATGATGATGAGATAAATAGCCGACAACACCAGCAGCATCAAAACAGTTCCTATTATCACCAAAACCAAAACCCAAATATGATGGTCTCTAGCTACACCAGTATGTTATACAATTTTTTCATTCCTTTTTTGTTCATTTTTTCATTATGTTGAATATTATTCCTCAATTGTTGCCCTCTCCAAATTAACAATCCAGCTTATCCATTTCTAACTAACCCCAAAACTGCACGTTTTTTTTTGTTTAACTTACCTTGTGAATTTGCCAATTAACAAACACGGTGGTGGTGTTATAGTCATATAATATGTAAATATTATGTATGATATGGGCTTTTTTCTGTGTAAATTTCCGATACGCTTTTCTTTTTTCATGTAAGGTTTCAGTTGAACTATTATTTTTATCACAGTAACTGTCACAATGTTTCTTCTTTACTACATCATTTTACCGAGATACTATATGCAACGCAACAGACAAGCGTCTAGTAAAACTCATGGTCAGCATCCTAATGGCAATAATGACAATGGTAAGGAGCAACTTGCAATTGGTCAGTCATTCCGGAGTTATATTCTACTAAATTGCATTAAAACAGCTTGCTTGGAAGCATGCTTGTTTCGGAGTTTGCTAATGCGCATTGTTACAGGTTGATGTGTGAGTGATGGTCTTTTTGCTTTGCATTTGCCCTTTATCCAGTTATTTGAGGGTTTGAAAGACTGATCAATTGTTTGATGCCGTGTTATTGTCCAGTTCTAAAAAGAACTATGCAGACATACGTAATTATATAGGCAATATGATTTTTCAACTAATTAGTGTTGTTATGTTTGAGTTGCTCTTATTGGGGGTAATTAATCTATGTACTTTCTTAAGTTTTGACAAACAGCCACAGTGTCTCCTTTCCTCATGTAATCGCCTGTTTCATAAATATGTTCACATATTCCTTTTCTGTTCTCATTGGTTTTGGT
>JAQGAH010001561.1:0-13129 GCA_034696885.1 Lepidocyrtus paradoxus
TTTAAAATGAAGAAGTTCACTCACGCAGTCGAGACGGTGCAGTGATGACAAAATATAACCTTAAAATTATCCTATCAATCTATCATTTATAGTAATTTGTTACATCTTTTCGAAGACAATTAATTAAGAAGGGTTAAGGATTTTTTAAATCTCTTTTTAAGCTCTAACATTGACAACAGAACAAGTTAAATGAATTGAACTCAGACTTTAAAAAACCGATTCAAACTCTATAACCCAAAAAGCCGACTGGAATGTCACTTTTGAGATCCGGTTCCTCCCATATTCCCTTGTTGTAGATTGGGATTAGTCAAGCTTTCCCCATGATTATTTTGATTATCCGTAGGTTTTGCCCGCTGATGAACCCTCAGCACATGAGTTCGAAGACAATAATTGCTGTTGAACACTTTTCCGCAACCGCAAATGAATTTCTTATTCTTAATTTTTTCACTAAGGGCTTGCCGCTGCTGAATTTTATTAAGTTTCCATTGCGCCTCCATTTCATATGCTGGCATGTTACTATGAACAGATAGTTTGTGCTTTTCCAGAACCGTAGAATTTATCAGTTCAAGTCCGCATATTGAACACTTTATCTTTTTCCCTGGTAAGTAATGAATTTGTACTTCATGCTCACTAAGCTGAGCCTTTCGCAGGAATGGAGCTTGACAATGTTCACAGATGAACATAGACGCGGGATTCTTTCCATTAATGTCATGATGAGTTGCATAGTGTACCTCCTTATTTTCAGAATTCCTGGCTTTTGTCGTCGATGAAAAAAATCCTTTACGACAAATTTCGCACCTCTCTTTAAAAACCTCAATTTTGAGGTGTACGTCCAAAAAGTGAAGCATAAAGCTGGACTGGCTACCCACATGAAAATCGCATCGCGAACATTTATATCCGAAACATGGGTTGCTTCCAAAGTGCTCCTTGGCTTCATGGAGAGCTAGTTCATGTGCTTTATCAAATTGCTTTTTGTCCTTACAATAGATGCATGAAAAGGAGCCATGTGACTTTAAATGTAAATTAAGATTCTCCTCTTTAAAGAACACTTCAAAGCAGCCTTCCATAGGACAAAACTTGTTTCCTCGGACGGTGTGATTATCAGGGAATATTGGTTTCGCAATTGTCTCAAACTCTCGAACTTCATCAGCCCCTGAAATTGCACACTGTTCAATGGCATTTCTATGACGCGTTAGGTACTCGTAGCTTGTAAACATTTGCTTGCAGACTGGACACTCCACGTAACAAGTCCATTTGTGAATGAAAACTCGATGCTTCTCTAATTCTGCCCTACAGCTCAAGTTAATCTTGCAGTCCCTACAGGTTCGGTCATTCAAGTCGATAAAGGCTTCCTCCGGTTCAGTTTCAACCTTCACTTCACCAGCCGCTTGCGTTGGAATATCCCTGTCACTGCTGCTTGGAACTATCAGTGCTCCCTCGGTGCTAGAAAATGAGTCCGCTTCATCTTCCAATTTGGCAAGGTCTACAACATCAGAGTTGTCATATTCCATCAGAGATTCATCTACGAATGTCTCGTCAGTCTTAAAAACTTGGTGTGGCAGTAAAACTGAAATACAAAACAATATAAAATGCTAATGAATACTTGAAAATTTATGAAGCTTTCACAGTGATGTAATGTAAATATATCTTTTTATGTATGCACAAATATTTGCTACCTGTTTTCCCAGAGTCGGTAATTGTGATCGTACTCCTTCTCTGTGACGATTCTTTATCATTAGTTGACTCAGAACTCGGTTGCTGTTCACCTTCCCCTCCAACTGATTCTAGTAAAGTTGGATTCGTACTTGGAGAAACGCTAGGTATAGGTTTTGATCCCAGTGGGGAAGAAATCCGATTTTCTGAATTATCTCGAAAAGGTACTATTTGATAAGGCATTGCCAATAACCATACTGACGTAAATGAGAATGTATACGCCAATAGAAAGTTTTGTAAACGATGAAGTTGAGCTTTATTCTCTGGGGTCGTAGTACATACTGAAGTAACGTTAGCAGAACAAGCTTCTCCAATTTTCTCAGGTCTTTCCTTTTCTGCTCTCCCGAGAATAACTCGTGGAAAAGTAGTCTTCCTGGTTTTTATAGCTGTAATTACAATTTATCAAAATCAATTTTATGCTGCTACTATAGTCTATTATAATAGTTAACTAACTGTCAGTTTCTTATATTTTACCTTTATTCAGTATTACTCGCCTGAAATTGGTTGCAAGTGCAACCATGCCTTTCTTTGGTCTTTTTGGAGATACTTCCACCGCTGGTTGTTTCTCTGCAGTAGCTGCAAGCGTCTCCGTTTCCATTCCCATTCTTTCCTGATAAGCTTTTATACGAGAAGGGATTCTTCCGGCTATTCTCACAATCTCGGTCAAGTTGTTGACGCAAGCGTCCAGCCGGAGTCTCGCATTTTCCAGTTTAAAATACAAATTACAGAAGGTCCTAGCCAGAAGGGAACAGTCTTCACATAGGACAATGGAAACTTTCTTGGATTTTTTTAATCTTTGGGAAGCATCCACTGGTATGATGTTTTGTTGAAGGCCCAATTTCAAGTGACGTAATAGCAAGGTGCAAAATTTTGCTGAAAACTGTTGTTGCTCTATTTTGCCAACAGGTTTGGCATTCAAGGTGATACGTTCTCTATAGCATAAAATACATATCCCTTTGGTGTCTATTGGATAGTATGACTTTGGAACTTTGGCTTTCTTTGGGCCAACTCGACCAGGAACTCCAGAAGTCGACTTTTGAATGTTGAGCAAAGGTCGAGATACCGTATCTCGTTTAGGAATTGAAACAGAAGTTTGTTTTACTTTCTTCGAATGACCACGATGAAGAACACCAACAGGCAATTTTTTTCTATTGAGAGAATGCCGTTTAATAACGGACTGTGGATCTGGAGTCTGAGGAGATGAATTGAGAATGATGCAGGAAGAACTGGAACAAGGAGAAGTTCCTTTAAGTTTCTTTGGCCTACTTCGGCCCGGACCAGTTGTTGCCGACACCACAGGTACTTTTAAAGTCAATGTACACTTCCGCTTCTTACTCTGTCAAACAATAGAGCAATATTGGTCACAGTTAACAAAACGATTTTTATTTACTACAGTTGAATACCGTTTATTATAAAGATGAAAGAATAAAAGAATAGACAACAATAATAATAATGCTTTTTCATTAAATACGTTTGACGACTTAATTGCCGTATTCTGCAGTGTTTGGACTGATCCTGGAAGTGTTTTTAGAGTTTTTCTAGGTCGACCCTTTCGCTTTTTTAAGTCTTCCATCTCTTCACACTTCAGCCTTCCTTGCCAGCTCCTAAAAATTAATTAAATACCCAACTTTGAAAAATAACAACAAAATATAAATTAATTGGGATTGCATACTCTTCTCTAATAATACTAAAGGAACTCTCTCGATGGCTATTTGAAATTCAGTTATTTCCCTATACCTGTCTTTCTCGTCTCATTTGTCAGTCAAAGTTCAGGTTCCGAGCATATTTCCTTAATGAGTAATTAATAAAACATGTATTAATTACGAATCAGTTGCTCGATTGCCATTTTTAAACAAAACAAAACGAAGAAGAAAAAACACAAAAAACACAGTTTAACTCGGGAACGACTTTTTACCTATTCCCCTTCAAATCTCTGCTTTCATCTCCAATTTACTTGCGATTAAATTCTGTCAATTAACTTAGCAAATGTAAATAATACAAACAGAACATTATCATGTATCATCTTACTTTCAACTTTTACTATACGTATATGATCATTTTATTTGATAAAAAAATCTAGCCAAGCAAGACAAATGTATCGCACAAGGAGGCAACGTGCATTCAATTGCAGCTGACTCTTTCTTCTACACGAAAACTTCGCGGCCCTTCATGTCAGCCAAAAGCATTGTAAGAGACGAGACAAGTTTGGGTATCCAAATATACATAAGAAGTTTGCTTAGATTACCTTTGCATATTATTGATATGCATCTTGCTTTGATGTCACTGTCAGACAGCAACAATAACACCACCACCGACCAGGCAGGAGGTGTATTTTGATAGTATTTATTAGTATTATAGTGTCAAAAAGTTTAATTAAAGTCATGATGAACGATTTTCTAAGATCCCTCCAAACGCTGGATTTGAAGGACCGCTGTATATTCTGTTTGCGGCCATGCGGCTCCGAATACTGCACTCCCCAGGAGGAGGAAATCCTACGTCTGTTGTTTACAGCTGATGGGCAAAGGGTCGGAGGGTTCCAAAGGTTCTTTTGGAAGTTGTTGATTGGAAGCTTCCAAAGTGCATCGGATGTTATTGGTGATGAGGGTGGTGTTGATGTTAGTAAGGATGATTGCGATGGAGGTGAAGAAGGAAGTAGTGGAGTTACCAGAGGGGAAAATCATCCGAGGACGCCGACATGTCTGACATGCATGGTCAGAGTTAGGAATATCAGGCGTCTGCATTCAGATTTGGAAATGGTTCAGATGTTGCTTGTGGAAGAGATAACGAACCTTCAGTCGATGATTAGGAATGCAAATGCGCAAGTTAAGGACAAGGATAAGAGTGTGCCCAAGAAGTACAGGAAGCTTTCGGATGTCCATGAAGAGGAGCTGGGAAAGTTGCAGGATTTCCAGGAGAAGGTTATCAAGCATGGTAAAGCGCAAACTCATTTTCTTACTCTATTTAACTTTACTTTATTTAAAATTGTTAAGTAAAATATGTTATTGACTAGTTTACTCATTATTTATAATTGTTTGCTATTTTAATTTATTCATTTTAGGTCAGTCAGTTTGCAAAATCCCAATGGTCTTCTTGGGAGTCCTTAGAAATCCAGCAGTTTCTCAAGTGACAGCTATAGGAGTGAATCATTTTAAGCCTTCTGGCAAACTTGATGAAGGAGTTGGCTTTACAACTCTACGCTTTGAAGATTCATTCATCAGAGCTGCACCCAAAAGGAGAATTGGCAGACCACCGAAGCGTTCAATTTCAGTTTCTCAAAGCGTCGTCGGTCATGAACTGAACACAAGGACTGTTATTAAAGAAGAAAAAGAAGAAGATTATTTGAGGGATGAAGAACGACTGTGTGATAATTTTGGAAAACCTGCTTCTCCTGATAACCACCACCAAGATGAAGCTGGAGATTCAGATTGGAAGTATATATAGTAAACCTAATTAATGACCCCGTGTTAATTATTGCTTAAAAATAAAACTACAGACAAAACCAAAACCCCATGTGAAAATTAATTTAATCGATTATTTTCTTACAGTCCAGATCAGGAAGAGAAAGACTTTCGTGAACAGCTTGAGGATGATGATGATATTGGAGACGACGAAGAATACTGCCCTCCTAGTAAGCGCACAGTAGGAAGACCAATGAAGAACTTTAAAAACTCCAAGGATCCAAATGCGCCAAAAAGATCTGTTGGTAGACCGCGTAAAATACCTGATGATGACAATATTCCTCAACTTCCAAAACGGAGGGGCCGACCAAAAGTAAAATTTGCAAAGCGCTCCAGGAGTAGACCAAAGAATCATGATCCTGAAGCCTCTAAAAAAGTTAAATCTGCCTTAAACTACCGATTGAAGGTACGAAAACTACTACCGGAGCCAAAGGAAAGGAAAAAGCATCATCACAATGTCTTCCGTTGTGAGATCTGTAGCAAAATTTACTTTAAACGGGCAGCTTTTCTTAAACATAAGTTGGCCCATGGGGAAGGGGAAGACCAAGGAAATGCCACTAAGCAACTCTCATTGGCCAACAATGAGGACACCAATCAATGCTCAGTGTGCCAAGAAAACTTTCACTCTTCAGACTATTACGAGCATTTACTGACGCACGAGCCGACCTCACAGAACGGGACAGACGTTGGTGAAGATGAAACACTTTTCCCTTGCACGCACAAAGACTGTATCCGGAAATTCCGCCTTGAGGAAAACTTAAAAATCCACGAAGAAATAGACCACTCTGAGCTAAATTCCCGATCCATGGTCAAAGTGAAGAAATGTGATGTCTGTAACATGTGTTACGACTCTAGCAGTGCCCTGCTGGAACACATGAAAAGAGTTCACAAACCTTATCAAAAATTATACTGCCCAGTGTGCGGATACGTCTGTACCTCCAATGACAGCATGTTGATTCATCTACACAGCCATGTCACCTCTGAACAACAGATCTGCTTCATCTGTCAAAGTAAACATCCTAATCGACCTGAGCTTCTCAAGCACTTCAGGGAGTTACATAATCTTCAAACTGGCAAAGAATGTACCACTTGCAATGAGCATTTTGAAGACATATATAGGTACAAAATCCATCTCCAAAATGTTCACAAAAGAGCGGAAACCTTTGTCTGCAGTCTTTGCGGAAAATCATGCTACTTCGCTTGGTCCTTCATGGCACACTTTGCAATACACACAAAGGTGGATATCCAGGGTCTTCCTTGTCCAGACTGCCCGGAAAAGTTTAGGAATGAGGATAAGCTCAGCAATCATCGAGTGAAAATTCATGGAGCGCCCAAAATCCCGTGTGTGACTTGCGGCCGAGAGTATATGAACCCATCAAGGTGGAAAAATCACCAAAAGGAGCATTCCAAGGAATGTTTTCACTGCGAAATTTGTGACATTTGGTACTCAAATAAAGCCAGATTGCTTTATCATACAGCCTTCAAGCATTCCGATGAGAGGCCATTCACTTGTGAAGTATGCGGATATGGGGCAAAGACCCATCATCAACTGAATAAGCATCGGGCGACACACGAGAAAAAGTTCGTGTGTGAGGTCTGCGGGAGGAGGTTTAGTCGTGCTACCTGCAAAAAGTCTCACATGGCCATGCACACTGGCGAAACGGTTGTTTGCCAGTTTTGTGGTTATGAATTCCACTCCAAAAAGAGTTTGAAGAGGCATGTGGCAGCGTATCATACGAGTGACAATCCCCAGCGTTTGTATCCTCCTCAGAAAAGGCGGAGGGCATGTGTCCGCTGGAAGGATGCGGAAGGGAATGTCATTCATGCGAAAAACGTCAAACTTCCAGAGTCGCAGTCACAAGCGGTTTCATCATTATCTGAGGTCCCATCCACCACACAGGAAGTTAAAAATGAATCTGAGCAACAAAAACAACCGGTTCAACAGCTATCACTTGGGAGTGCATTTGAAGGAACAAGTATTCATCCAGTAACAGAAAGTAGCGTGGAAGGAATACTATCCGAAGGTTCCAGTTCTCAGTTCACAGATTCCAGAGTATATGCAGATGTCAAAGCTTTCAATTTCAATTAGCTTGTCTTTATTTTTTGTTAATGATGATGCGAGTTATACGATAATTTTTATACAAGATTTCAATTTCAAATGCGAAATAATAAAGCTTGTTAAAGATTTCTTTGCAAAATGTTAAGAGTCTTTCGAAATCGGCTATTTATCTGAAATATCTTTATTTAAATGCCCCATAATTAGTATAAATAAGATGATAAACTAACAGGTAATACTAATTTATTGAGCCAGTACTAATAAATGAACACGACACTTGCATAGAGATAGACATTTTATTTTATGTAGTTATAAAATACTTGAAAAGATTGACTTTTACTGTCTTAACAAACTTAAATAAAACTAAACTCACGCGTTCTACATTCATGTATTAGCTAAAAAAGATATTTTGATTTCGCATGTTAGAAGATATCAAACAATACATATTTTCATAATAAAATTACTTTTAACTACCAGTTAGCAAACTATATACATCCCTTTTCTTTCCCTTCAACTAATTGTCAGTTTCGTAACCACCTCGAGTTTCAAATTAATTTCAATCCTAAAAAACGTTATACCAGCTGTATAAGAAGATAATTAAGATAATAAATGAAACATATGAAAGGGGAAATTAAAGCTGCACCCAATATAAATGGCCATACATAATAGGTTATTATAATTAAATTACTAATTGTAAATTACGACACAATTTGACTGGCGGTAGCGACCGCAGTAGTATACGTGATTTCCTCTGCTGTCGTCACCGACACCGTTGAAGAGACGGAAGATGCCCTGGCAGTATCCGGACTTGAACTTGCCGTGCAATGCATCTTATCAAGATGATCTTTTAGCTGAGCCTCCTTCAAGAAAGGGGCGTCGCATCCAGTACAAGTTTTCACCGTTTCCGGGTCCTTTCCTTGGATATCGTGATACTTTTTAAAATGGCTTCTCTTGCTGATTGATTTTGTCCCAAAGACAAACGGCTTGTTGCACACCTCACAAGGGTCGCCATGAACTGAAATGTTGAGATGATTATTCAAAAAGTGCAACAGATACTTATACGTGGAGGAGGTCAAGTGGAGCTCACACCTGGGACACTTCCATTTATTCCCAGTTCCGGTTTTGCCATGCTTATTTCGCTCATGTAAAGCCAGATTATGTGCTTTGCCGAAGGACAACTGACAAAAGCTGCAGGTGAAGGTACCATGTGCCAATAAATGGAGTTGGAGCTGAGGGCTCGTAATAAACTTTTCTGTGCAGGTGGGGTGCTTACAACAGATTGTTTTGCTGGAAATGCTCTTCTGCTTCCAGTGAACTTCGGGGAAGACTGAGAGGGACTTGGACTTACTTTCTGCATCACCTTCAGTAGCCATCTCCTCCACTTCTGATTGTTGCTCTTCCTCTTCCAAGTCGTGGAGTTGGGGTGGAGGCTCCTCGTATGTTAGGCTAGGAGGCGGTTCCTCTGAAACTGGGTTGCTACTACTGTTATAGGTCGTGTCTGCATTAGGCGTCAACGCTGGAGAGTAGGATGAGGAGGGTGCCATAGAAGGCAGCATTGGGCTATTATAGTAGGGTAAAGAGCTTGTTGACTGTTCCGGATAAGTTGGGTAACTTGTTTCTTGCTGAAGTACGTAATTTCCGTAACCGTCATAAGCATAAATTCCGACATTTGTTGCGCTACTACTTCCGCTGTTGTTGGGAATGCCGGTTGCAGGTCTTGGTGTATTATCCAGCGGAGTCAGTTGAGGTGCTCCATAGTCGTTATAATCATTGTAGCTTTGCATACTTTCTCCGGAAATGGTTGAAAAAGAATAGCCGGATGTTTGCAAGGGTGGGAGCGCTGATGTTAATGATGATGAATGATTCTGCTGATGGCTATCGTCAAGTGGAATATGGTTGGATGTCCAAGATGAGGATGCGTTGGCGTTGTTGTAATTGTAAGTTGAATTGTTGTAGCTATAATTGTAATTATTATTGGGTATTCCACTGACGTTGCTGGAACCACTGGGATTATTGCCGTCAATGTCATAGCCAACGATTCCGTTGTATGATGGACGACGCTGCTGTTCCGGAATGGGTAGGATTGACGATGTCGTCTGCGTGGAAGGGGAAGGAGTAGGCATATAGTAGGGATTGTTAAGTTGATAACTGGAGGACGAAGAAGGTCCTGAAGGGTCAGAATAATATGAATTATATTGTGGCTGAATGGAATTGGCTGTGAACGTATACTGATTAGTGGACGGTGTTGATGATGACGCTGACGCAATGGAGCTGTGCTGCTGTTGCGGTGTGGAGATTGGCAAGTAAGGTGTTGGCGGCGGAGCATATTGAGGCATAACTGGCTGAAGAGGATATTGAGGTGGAGGCAATGGTGGTGCGGAAGCCTTCGGTTGTTGAATGGAATTATTTGGCTGCCATGTTGCTAGTTCTAAAATTCATGTAAAGAAAAATTAAGAAAATTGTTTCTAAAATCCGCAATAAATGTGTTGTTATTTTAATTTAAGTCTACCAGTGACAGTTGAGTTTGAAGAAACCGGTCCCGGGATCGTTTGTGCTCCCTGCTGCTGAGTGTGATTGCTCTGAGAACTTTGAAATTGAGATAAGCTTGAGCTATTTGCCATTGATGACAATGACGAGAGTGGATCCTTGACTTCTTCCTTAATCTCCACTTTTCTCTTTTGAACACTATTTGGCTTTGGCTGAGGCGGAGCAATCACAACAGACTTTTTTGCTTTCGCGTTTGGGCTAAACGTAACTGGCACTGATAATGACGGTGCTTCTGAAGCTGACGTCTTTTCCTCCTTCATCGTCATAAGCGTTGGGATAACTTCCACCTTCAGCTTCGGCTTCCGTCCCCTCTTTACTGGCTCCTTGGGATTTATGGACTCATCTTCAGTCTTCCTTTTAGGAGCCTTTTTAGTATATGTTCTCTTCTTCTTTGGAGAAACTTCAATAGAGTTCACTTCCATTGTTGCCGACGTCGATGATGGCAGCCACGGCTTAGCCGTTCCAGTTCGCGGGGAAATAGGCATCCGTTTCGCGACCACCTTATCATAACAATCTTCTGTATCTACATCTACTCCAATATCACGCTCCAGCTTTAGCTCAATCAACTTCTCCTTCTTGGTATTTATCACAAATTGGTCCAATTTTATGAAAGACAGTGAAATGACGATCCAAAAGGAGACAAAGAACGATGCCAACATTTGTTTAGAATTTTTCGACGTCATTAATGAAGCTGTTGGCACTGCTGGAACTATTCCATTCTTGAGACCATTTTCCGGCTTCTTTAAAAGAAAGTTCCAATCTCCGGATTTTGTTATGCGCCTCAGCTTTATTACTGGAAAGGATTGTGACAGCTTCACCAGACCTAAACGGTGATGAAATAAATTATTTAATAAAAGTTATAGCTTTCTGTAAATAGATTTGAAATAATTTGTCACAAAAGAAATAATAAATGTTGGTGGTGACTTACTCCGCTTGAACAACTTTGTTCTAAGCCTATGCGCGCTTCTAATTCCTCCCAACGTCAATCTGGTGAAAGTCTTTTGTTGGGACTTCATCGCCTCTTCATCCTCCGACAATACAAACAGCTCATTGATCGACTTCTTATTCGCCTTCCTTATGATATCCGAAACAGACTTGACACACCGGTCCAGAATCATTTGATGGAACTGAACCTGAAAGTAGACTTGATTAAAGGCATGCGCCAAGCCCACACACCTAAAATTGGAAACATAATTTAATAACAATTTGCTTTTTCAATTTCTTCTTTCATGTGCTAATGATTATTTAACAAACAACGAAATTGAGTCATTTTGACCGTTACCTTTCACAGAGCTCGAAAGCCACCTTATCATACATCCTCTTATCTTCCTCTTCCTTAGATGACTGTTTCCTCCCAACCGTTTTCAACGGGCTGGCAATCACATCCTCCATACTGAACCCTAGGTGGCGAGAGATCAGTCTACAGAAGTTAATTGATGTCTGAGTATGAACCCTTTTCTTCTCCTCGATTGTAACGGGGTCGCAAATCTCATAGCAGAGGAGACAAATCCCTTTCGTATTCAAGTAAAAATAGTCCCTTTCCCCTGAAGGCCCACAGGAATATCCTGCACTTGGACTGTTCCTCCTTGACATCCCTTGACCTTTTTTAGCCCCACTTGGGAAAGGGGCGTTATTTAAAATCGGGGTTTGGGCAGATTGCATTTTTGTCGCTTGTCGCGTTGCAGCCATGTCAAGATGTACCGTGACTTTTGAAAACTTTGCAATTTAATACATTTTTTCTAACATTAATTACCTTCTCACCACCATCAATATATTCCTACTCACTTTCCAAGTAAAAAATATAATAACTTTACCACAAATTATATATTCCTATCTTTACCCACCTTCCCTGTCATTTCGCATTTTTACTTATACTACAAAATTGCAAAAATACAACTTGTGCTCTGCTGTCACTTGGAGCTTTCTCCTTCAAAATATTACTGAGAATCTGAATGCTTCGTATATGATACGGGCTTAGCTTCGAACGAAGTGTGTGTAGCTGATAGACCTAAATCACCTATTTTTTATCACTGGTGGTGGTAATGGCAAAACAAGAGGAAGAGCTCAGCTCTAGAGCCAGTTTTTTTCTTCACATTTTTTTATGCGTGCGTGAGTATGTTGATGTTGATATGTGCATCAAAATATTATGCAGAAACAGAAGTGAATAGGCTAGGGAATATGATACCTTCTACTAGAGACGTGGGATAAGGGAAATGAATATGGATATAGAAAATCTCAGAATTGTATAAAAAATGTGGAGAAAAAAACTTGGGGAACTCTGATATAGAGGATTGAGTAAATTACTCCGCGGAGGGAGAGCAGTATAACAATATAAAAGATAATTACTTTTATATAATCATTATCATTCGTCCTCAGCGCCAGCTTCACTCCACGATATGCAGTGCAAATATGACCATTTGATATGTATTCATTCGCACAGGTTTTTCAACCCAAAACAATTTGCAATTGCAAATGTGATATGCGTATGATGATACTGCATGGCCTTTACTGCTGTGTGGTTTCTTATTGTTCGTTTTAATTTAAAAATGTATGCTTCATCCTATGCAATATTAACTCATTTTGAATGGGCCATCATGCGTAAGGTTTATCATGGACTATGGGTTTGTTTGGCCAATTCATGTTATGCCTAGTTCGTAGGAAATGCAAAAAAATGTGGCATGTGGTTCGACTCCCCGTGGGATTGGACTATGTTGATGTCCGGGCAGAGTATGAATACGGTTGAAAATGTTTGAAGTTTGTGTTCGATCGACTGGAGCTGATAATAGGAAAGTATGTCAGGAATACTTAGAATATTAAATATTGAAGGGGTTTTCATGGAATGGGAGAGAGAAATGTGAAGTTGATGTGGAGGGACATTACTTAATAAGCACGTTGGATGTTTATTGCAACAGGTTCTTATTGTGGTTTTTGCCCGACAGTCGAGAGAGGAATGGGAATAACTCATGGAATGAGTATGATATTTTATATGTGAAAATGGAGTTGAGTAACCGAAATGTGCATGGAACATGTTCGAAGCACCGCTTGGAAATTATCTATACTATTATATGCCCATCGTAAATGTCTGTTTTATTTTGAAATTATAATTTGCTACTAGGCCAATTGATCGATGGGATTCTTTTTTTATGAACGCTACAGACATTAAAAGTGTTTACAAGGCTTCAGGCATTATACTGAGCCAACTCCAGTAGTCAAATCGTCATATGCAGATATAGCCCGGGAGTATGAGCAAACTGGAGCACATATCTTATTTAGAGAATAAATAACTAGCCATCCACAGCTATACAAACTTGCGACCGGATACAGTATGGGAAACTCAACATACCTGACCAAATGA
>JAQGAH010001562.1:0-13105 GCA_034696885.1 Lepidocyrtus paradoxus
AAGTAGCATAATCAGCTGACACATATATGGAAATTGAGAGGACGCAGCACAGCTGCGTTCCTCTCAATTTTACCAGAGATTTATTCCCTTATATCATCTCCACCGTCCTTTCCCCTTTTTAAGTATTTTTTAAATTGGACAAGGGGTAAATGAAAGCTGAGACAGATGAAAGACAGAGGAAATAAGGAATAACAAAGGATAGGGAAATTCACAAAATATCCTTCTGTCTTGTCCTTTTAAATAAACGCAACCCATTCTCTCTCTTTACTGACCTCGATCCACTTCCCTCTTATTTTCACATATAAGTTTGTTTGCCCAGTGTTATTCTAAACAGTAATAAACATGACTACTCGTCCGTGTCGGTTCTAAAAAACATATAGCGAGGGATTGCCAGGTAAACACGAGTAGTGACTCACATCCAATTTACATGTCTGACTTTGTACAATTCACAAATTGGTCGAAAAGGGACAGACGAGGAAAACAAATTTTTGCAGAGTAGGGTGTTTTTATAACCCTCGCTAATCATTTACTCTTGTCATCTTCTCTCTGTTTCTTTTCAGTCGGACAAAGGGTACATGTTCTCTGTTTCCCCTACTATAAAAAGGCTTATACCTTTTCTCATTCGATAAAAATGGACACAACAACCAAAGTAATATGTGGTTTTTCCTCTCTATCTGATCTCTTTTATCGACTATTTCTTGCCCAAATATCCCTCTCTAACCTTTTCCTTCCTACTTCCTAACAACCTCCCTCCCACAGAAAATAAATACTTTCAGCTTTCACCCCCAATTGGCGGTAGACCCAACTTTATGATCGTCACCAACACCGCATCTCAGCCATTTCTTTGTAGAAGAACCTCTCATAATAGCCACCACCTCGTACAATACTACTCTGTTGTAAATTCTTTAAAATGTACAATCAGAAAAAGCATGACAAATCCTACTACTTTCAAACATCATCTCATTTTTTGCAAACTAAACTACACTCAAATCTGAGCACAGGGCATATAAAAACAATGTAACATATCTCATATAGTCATATGACATTGGAGAGAATTATATCTCACAACAACAATAGCCAAATTGACATTATCTCTGTTTTTTATGTATACTTATGAGTTCATGTGGAGTCCAATAGCCAAGTACTTTAAAGGCATATGTACTCGATTACATAACCAAAACATACACACACCTGACTGGAGACGGACTACACTTGCGTCTGACTCAAAAGTATTTTTCCCCTTTACAAATCATTTTATTTTATTGCATTTGTATTGATGACTAAAACTGTCCGCTAACGCAGCAGTGGATCATGTCACGAACAGAAAAAAAATTCAATTTTTCGCCTTCTTTCTTTTCTCAGAAGGAGAAAATCTCAAAAGTCCACCCGGTGCCACTTAGATTCACACTCTCCTCACTCCATGTGAAAACAATGACCTAATTATTTCCTAACCTCCCTGTCGACTTGTGTGAAAGTCCATCCATCCATCTATCCAGTGGATAGGTCCACCCATTACAGCTTTGAGAGAAGTAACAAGGGAAGGAAAAGAAATGAAGAAAAGACAAACTCGGTGTAAAGGTATAAGTGACAGGTATTTTAGCAATTCAGAAAACGAAAAGGACAAGAAAATAAATATCCAATCAAGTAAAAAAAGATAAATATTTCAAGGCGAAAACTTGAAAAGGGGAACGTTTCACTTTCTCTCGCTCTCACTAGATTATTATTACTGGAGCTGCTGTTACCACAACCAATCCATTCATTCTCTGTATCTGTGCCCATGTCTTTTACCCTTTTCTACATTAACACAACAAGAGCATTAAGAATTACGGCTAGAAAAATTAACCTTTTTTCACCCCCTAAATTCCTTTCTCAACTCGATCAAAGTAGAACCCTATGGCAGAATTTGAGAATATGTATGATACCATACATCTCCAACTGGATACTGACTGGAAGAAAGATCAGACAGGGAGAAAAAAATATCATTTCATAATGGATTTGAAAGAACTCACCAATTTTCCCCTACACACTTCAGAATTCACAAGGAAACTTTCAAAATGTCACTCTCCTCTCTACATGAATATATTTAAAAACGGACATAAATGTTCATTTATACATTTTCTCAAATGTCTCTCAGACGAGCTACCATCATCAATATCCTTTCCTGGGCTTTTCTATACATTTTCCTTCTCTAAGAATATTGGTACGAGGATTTCAAAGGTCCCCCAACTCGACTATTTATGTTCATCCAACTTTTATACAAGACAGTAAACTTTATTAGTCAGTAACTAAGAACGTATTACACCCCATTTCCTTTTGACCATTCTCATCCATCAATGAAAAGGATCTATATTACGCATTTTCAATTCAGCCCATCCCATAGTACAAACATATTTTCTTCTCCTTTGGACCTTTCGTAGCACAAAACAATTTTTTACAATGTAATATGAAAATAGCTATTGTATAGAGTTAACGCGGGTTTAATTACAATAAACTAGACTGGTATTTATTTAACAACAACTCAATTAACAGTACAAAAGCACATACAGGAAAACGAGACAAAGGGATAAATAGTATGTCAGTAGCTAACTATACACATAAACAAAAATGCGATGAGCACTACATAAATAACGACTAACTACCGGTAAAAATAGAATAGGATATAAGTATATAAATAAACCATATTAATGCTGTTGTCACTGATTGAGACTAATACTAAACATTATGAAACTAAAAGTGTGTTCTATGTGACTACTAACAAATCTTTCAAATTCATAGACACCAATACATCTGTAGCTGTAGTAGATGATTAGAATGTGGAAATCGATACGACGAACTAGGCTGTGTACAAATTGAAGCGGAGACATCTATTACAGTGTCCACCATCCCAGTCTGCACGCTGACAATCGATAGAACAATACTCGGCTCCAGGACAGCATCTCAACCGAGCCTGGTCTCTACAGACCTTGCACTGTAAAATATGCATTTACAACAATTTAAGCACTCTAATATTCCAGGTGTGATGTAGATGAGTGTAATAATATGTTACCCAAACGATCCGCTTAGTTTTTTCAATCTCTGCAAGATGTCTATCTTTGACCGCCTGCATCCAGAGAATACCTGCCCCATGTGGCGCCCATTCCATTTCCAGACTCATCTCTGCGTCCACAAACTCCACAAGACTTGGTAGTCGAGCGATTCGTGGTGGCATCAAGGACGCACATCTACCCGCTACTGGCATTTGTGTAGGGTCATGCGCTGCTGATCTTGTCGACACGACATTGGGCGAAGCAGGGGGTTGTGGGGCCTGATCTGACAATGCTTCCACTCCAACTGGAGCCATAGACTGTTCTGAAGCGCCTGTACCTGAAAGTTTATATTTCGACAAGTCGGATTTAAAAACAACGTTTCACATAACCATACGCACCCTTAAAGCTGCTCTTTACTAGTAATAGAGTAATTGGATTATTTTAGATTTTGTACCAGAAATTCGTTCCTTTATCCTCGTGCTTCTTCTCCATGTCTCTTCGGGTGGATATTCCCTCGGTTTCCCTCTACTGCCCACCGGGCGTCCTCGTCCCCTATAACCGGTTGCCACTTTCTTCATACTAAATATAATCACATAAGAATATTTAGAAATACTGGGTCTATTTAAACTGGTCTTTTAGAATCAAATTCTCTACGAGAGACCCTTATAACAATGAAAATCTCTTACCTTATCTGTGGTATCCTATCACTCAAACAAAACAAAATAAAAATTTCACCACAGGTTCCCGTCGAAATCGGACTAATTATGGCAGAGTGACTTGTACAGATAAAAATGCATTATATATAGTAGCCGATCAGGTGTGCCTCGACTTTATAAGCACTCTTGTTATTTTGCATATATTGGACTCTAGCTTGTTTGTGGACTGTCGAGATGCTGGCCAACATATACTCATATGAAATAATTAGACGCTGTGTAGGTGATGCTAGTTTTCCCAATTTCTTTCATTATCCCTATACAATTTTCACTAACTTTGCCCGAACTGAGCCGTCGTAGTTGTATAGCTTTATAGTAAAGGACGCACACTTTACGAGACTTTCTTAAATGAACCGTGAAGAAAGAGAAAGTGTGAACAACGAGTCACGTGGCTCACTCTTTTGATTGTTCCTACATTGTTCTTAATCTTGAGGAACGCGCTAACAAACAATCAGCTAAAAATTCATGTGTATGTTATAAATTACTAAATTAAAAATGGCTAATCATCCATTTGATCAATTATATATTATTGATAAATTAAAACAGATTCCCGTTCCCATCTCCACTTTTCAGCTCATTTCAGGCATATGCATAGTAATAAGCGGAAAATAAGCAACTGGTGACATGCTAACTCCTTCCCACATTCACTAAGATGGAAAGCGCGAGTCATATACGCAAACATACATTAGAATTTTCTCAATACATGAGAAATACTGAGAAATTTGTTTATGCGACAAGCTTTTAAAGGTGAATTGTGGTTTTCCTTCCGGTTCAAAAAATACATATGTAGCATTCTGGACAGTTTGCATGAAAGAGCCACTAACATGTCACCTGAAGCAAACAATGAGAGCATCGGATGACTTTGTTCATACATTTTCATTGTTACACGTATAATGTGGATTATTTTTGTTGGATGAGGATGAAACGAGGAGCATATTTATCTATCCTCTTCATCGCATCATTCATGTTTGACCAAACGTTAATAAAATATATTATGTAAAAAACAGTGTAATGTTTATGTACATAAAAAACACAGTAAATAATCCGGCTAAAAGTGATATGATCAGATCAGATCATCATCACCAACTTCAACAAGAGTATAACTAGTTAGAGAAAAAAAAATATCAATTGCACAAGAACAAAGCGACAACTATTTTGCTAGTTAGTACCGCTTCGTCTACTCTTCGTGTAAATAAACTTAATACATATATTCCTCTCGTAAAAAAAACGGGGTTTTTTTCTTATCCTCCTGACTCAAGAACAAGGGGTATACACTTATTATACATATTTATATGGGCTCATCATACAGAAAATGAAGGAGAGGAAAAAAAACTATAGGGAAAACTTTAACAAAAGTTGCGTTGCAGTGAGCCGTAATTGTCGTAATGTATAAATACATTGAAGTTCTTATTCAGTGAAGAACACTAGTCTCAGTATCACTATTTTCTTACCATAGTACTTAGCTATTTTGATAAGTACACTCTCATGCGTAAGTCCCTTCATTTGCTAAAAGACAAATTGAGAAAAAGGCATTTGTTCGTCTGAGATGACCATATACTATTCCTATAATTGAGGCAGTCTCCATACTCATTGTTAATTACTACTATTTATTATGAGTGGATTATAAAAAAGGAGGAGAAAGGTGAAACAAGCAGGCTACGGCTCTTGATTGGAAAAAAATCATTAATGCAGTGGAGATACGTTTATTTATATTTACGTTTAATGGAACGGCTGTGTTCTTTTTGCTGCCGTTAATATCAAGTCTAAGTGAATAGGTTTTGGTTTGTAACGCTGCAGCTTTGAACTGGTCATAACAGAATGGGAGTTAAAGTCTACATTCCTAGCTGATGCATGCAATTTAACCATTACACAATACAGTTTGAACAATACAATATAAATTTTATTAAAAGTTCACACATAGCCTCTGAATATTTTCTGACAACTAGTAATTTTGGATGGACAGATTCTATACATTAAACATTGAACCCTTCGAGTCGGAGCAAGAGAGAAACGGTGTCATACAAGATGAACACATCCTGGCCATCCTTGTCCAGAACCTTTTGAACCTTGTTCATTAGCCCATCCGTGTTCCCAGTTTGAAGCTGTCTCTGGAATTCTGCCCATTCTAGCCACCTCTTGACAACATTGTCCGAGTTGAACATTTCCAACAACTTCATCCTGTTCCATGAAGGGTTTCGCAGCTCATCGAACAGATTGTCGAGCAGTTGAAGACGGGGGTTCGCAACAAGGATCCGAAGATTAGAGGCTAATAAAGGATCCGAGAAGCTTGGATCATCACCATCCAGAGAACCAGCTAGCTGCTGGATTGTCAGTGCTGGGAAATGGATCCCAGCGTGGTCTGCAATTGTCGCCCATTCGTGGAACCTCTCATAGTCATGTTGCTTTGCAAGCTCATCAGTGTCAAATTTATGCTCCAACCTTAACTTGAGAGCTGCGGCATAGACGTTTAGATTGAAATCCTCAGCCTCCATTGCAGATTCCAATTGTAGTGAGGTGAGAAGGGGGCTATTAATCCGAGCGGAGGCAAAGAGCTGTAGGAAACGGATTGCATGTGACCTTCTATTTCCCCGTATTCCTGCTAGTCCACGAGATGAGAGGTGTATCCCAATAGCTACGCCAAGTTTGTCGCCCAGTACTGAACAATGATAGGTAATGATCCCCCATCCGAGGTTAAGTTCAAGATCCATGACACACATCCCTTCCAACATGGCAGTCATTTCAGAAAAAGTCAATACAGGACCACCAACTAACAAGGCAACAATTTTATTTGATGGTAGAGTAGCCCCCATAAGGTCAGAAAAATGTACAAGGTTAAGCCCATCAAGCTTGGAACGAATGTTCTGATCTGGAACGAGCCAATCTGTCAGTTCGTAATATAAGAACACTTCCCAGAGTCGTGCGAACGTTGTCTTTAGCTGTTCACCATTGGCCTTCCGGGCAAACTGTCGTGCCAGTTTGGAAACTAGGATGAAAAAGCACAGTTTGAAACAAGTTTGAAAGCTCTGAGAATACCTAGTCATTTGGTCTACCCACCTGCTAGTTGGCTAATCCCAATCGCCATCAGTTTACCCTCTGCATCTGCGTCAATTTCACCGATTGTCAATTTTGTTAGCTGAGCGACATGGGCTCTGATTACGGGATCCTCGATTAATTCTGTGTCCACGATCCTCCTCGCAGTACTGAGTCGAGCTCGTACAAGGCTATCCTGACCAATGAGAGAAACTGGTAGCGATTCATTGCTAAACTTTGGCATCAATGGATACGAGTCATGTTTGATCCCGAGTTCAGTTAAAATTTTCCCAACCTGGGTATCATACCCTTTGGCCTCCTCATGACAGTTTGTATTGGCCAACTGCTGGAGCTAGGTAGAAAGAGTGGGTTCTAGATTTTCATTCAAATCCATTTTGACCAATTGACCACTTATTCAAATTCCAAAATCACGACAACCAGAAGGAGGGAGGAAGGAAGGATATTTAGAAGGAAAAAATTGAGTCATTTATCTGACCCACCACTATGTGTAATTTTTTTCAAGGAAATGAGTTTGGGTTTCAGGGTTATCTTAATTATAAAATTAACCAATTACAAGACCCCAAGAGGTGGAGCTAAGTCGGAAGGGTTGACAGCAATCATATACGCTATGTTAAAAAATTAACTTCAAACTTTATTTGCCAGATTACATCAAACTTGGCACATAAATGTAATTAAATACATAGAATACAAATAAGACGGTTAATAAAGCCGTTATAAACTCCTTACCCCTTGGGGGGAAGGGTAAATCAGCTGATTCATAAGTTTAACCAAATTAGATTAAACTTGGTGTATAAATGCAATTAAATACGTACATTACGCATATGACGGTTAAAAATGCCGTTATTACCTCCTTCCCCCTTGGGGGAGGGGGTAGCAGCTGATTTATAAGTTTAACCAAATTAGATGAAACTTGGTGTATAAATGTAATTAAATAAGTAGAATACAAATATGACGATAAAAATGCCGTTATAAACTTTTTACCCCATGGGGGGAAGGGTGAATCAGCTAATTTATAGGTATAACCAAATTAGATGAAACTTGGTGTATAAATGTAATTAAATACGTAGAATACAAATATGACGTTTAAAAAAGCCGTTATGAACTTCTTACCCCTTGAGGGGAGGGGTTAATCAGCTAATTTATAAGTTTAACAAATTTCCATGAAACTTGGTTCAGCTGATTTACCACTCTCGATAAGGGGTAAGAAGTTCATAACGGCTTTTTTAACCGTCATATTTGTATTTTACGTATTTAATTACATTTATATACCAAGTTTCATCTAATTTGGTTAAACTTATAAATTAACTGATTTACCCCTCCCCCAGGGGTAAGGAATTTATAACGGCATTTTAACCGTCATATTTGTATTTTATGTATTTAATTAAATTTATACACCAAGTTTCATCTAATTTGGTCAAACTTATAAATCAGCTGCTACCCCCTCCCCCAAGGGGGAAGGAGGTAATAACGGCATTTTTAACCGTCATATGCGTAATGTACGTATTTAATTACATTTATGCACCAATTTTTATTTATTTTGGTTAAACTTTTAAATCAGCTGATTTACCCCTCCCCCAGGGGTAAGGAATTTATAACGGCATTTTTAACCGTCGTATTTGTATTCCTTGTATTTAATTACATTTATACGCCAATTTTTATTTAATTTAGTTAAACTTATAAATCAGCTGATTTACCCTTCCCCCCAGGGGTAAGGAATTTATAACGGCATTTTTAACCGTTGTATTTGTATTCCTTGTATTTAATTACATTTATACACCAAGTTTCATATAATTTGGTTAAACTTATAAATCAGCTGATTTACCCCTCTCCCCCAGGGGTAAAGAATTTATAACGGCATTTTTAACCGTCATATTCGTATTCTACTTATTTAATTACATTTATACACCAAGTTTCATCTAATTTGGTTAAACTTTTAAATTACCCCCTCCCCCGGGGGAAAGAGTTACTAACGGCATTTAACGATCAACATGGCTCCCCTCCATTTACCCATATTCGTACTTCTAAACAAAGAGTTTATGGATTACTCGTATCCAGTCCATGCTTTGCTGAGAGGGTGATTATGTACATAGGAAGGAGTACTGGTGCATGTTAAATCAAGAAAATTGTATCTTCACTATACATTTTACCTCCTCCTACTTTTGCTTGCTTGCACCACCACTTCTCGATCAAGGTGGTTGGCTTTGCCGTAGCCTGACTCTATGGATTAATCATCTGAAATGGCATATGTATCTACTTCCCGGGCGTTGGACAGGAACCACGCGTGCATAAATATTATCAGTGGGTGGGTAATTAATAATAATTATGGAGAATTCCGATTCGATACTTTTTACTCTCGAACAGTAGTTGAATTGGGTCCGACAACGATTAAATTGAGTTTGGTCAAACCCAACCTAACCTAAACGATACGTACCCATATGTTATAAAATAATAATAAACTATATGACTCAAAAGGAAAACGTTAATTTTTCAAATCAAATATTTTTATCTGATGGTGAGATGTCTCAAGTGCTCACGGCGCTCGGGAAGCCAAATGGCATCCAGCTCGACATACAAATTTTACGATTATACTCACGAATTTCAATAGACACGGAAGACAGGGAATCGATTGATACTTAAGTTTACCAATTAAGTACCCAGCTTAATTGCATCCAATTTAAAATCAATCATATGTTAATAATCATTTTCAGTATATGATGACTGTATATATACCCAGATTCTTGTGGAAGTCATTCGAAAACGGCTTGCAGTGATCCCTTTCATACGACAGGAAACTCATTTTCTACCCAATAAACCCGTGACCCTAGTATGTTGAGAAAGTAATCACGTTTTTAGTAGTAATTTTAACCATATTCGGAAAATTGGAATGATCATCATGTTGTTTTAGTGAGGTATACATTATTATTACATAATGACATGACATGGTATGACTATGTCATGATGAAAAAATTAATAGGTGAATGATGATCTTTACTTCACTGGGAACGATATTCTTCAAAAAGTTTAGATTAGGTATTGGAGGATTTGTGTGACAGATCTTATGTTGGAGATTGGTTTGTCATGTACATTTTCAACAAGAATGTGAGTTCGATTTTCTTCCAAGAATTCTTGGAAATCTATTGGGAGGAACTGCTCAATCGGAAGCTATCTTAACTTGTTTACTAATACTCGCTAATTGAACATTATGAAAGCTGCATATAGATACATAACTAATCTTGTCATGTGCATCCATGAGACCTAGACTATGAGACATTGTGTCAGACATTGGTATTTACAATGCAATACCATAATATTTACGCTTTCTTTATCATTCATTTCGCGGCGAACGCTCATCCGATCGCAAAATACCGAAAAGCTTGGCAAAATCCTCCGTCAACTTTTCCGAGACAAATCCAATCTTTCGACTCTTTCAACTCAATGGATTGATACTGTTACTGAGTTCCATCATTACATTTGCTAAACAACACTTTGGCAATCCAATTGACTGTATTTATGATGGAATGCTAGAGCAGGAGAATAACGGCGCTTAACTAACCCTGTTAGTTTTCCGGAGCAACATTTTTATAAGAAGCAATTAACTTTTTACCTGTCTTTTCCATTGACCCCCCCTGATTCAAAGTATTTTGACTTATGTTCCAACTTGGTTGTGGAGCGTATGGAGGGATAAACGACTGTATGAGACCAGTATAAAGGAACCCCACCAGTCGAAGGAAGCTTCTTGTCATCAACCTTGCAAACGAACATCTCTCATCTCTACACCGAGTCCATCCAAAGACGTTATGCAAAGCCATTTTTCTTTTGCGAACCCCTAAACATAGTTTCCTCCATTTTCATCGTCCTATTGGCAAACCTTCTCTTTCAACATGAATTTTTGATGTATGGAATTCGCGAAATGAGGACAGGATACTCTGGGAAGTTCAGTTCTTCAACGAATCCGGAATTGTTCCCAATACTTGCGAGATGCTCCATCCAAGGAAGAAGCTATTTGCATGATTTCATTCAACTCGCCGTGTGAAAATGTCTTCAAGTTTATATGGTAAATTGACCTTTGTCCAATGGACTGATTTCTTTGCTGACACCTTCTGACATACTAATTTATCTACTTATTCAGGATATGGTTCGTGCACGTCGCATTAGGGGATGCTCTATCGAATATTCGTGATGTTATCTAAGAGAAAGCGGAAGAAACTGCTGAGGGAAGCTGTTGACTGCTCTTACGACGAAACGCTGTCAACAATTTGTGAAAAACTTGGATTCTACTCTTGGTTTAGTCTGTACAGAATTAGCAGAAATGTGGACACATTAGGACGGTTAAGTCTACAGCAAGAGTAGCACATTCACAGAGCACCAGGGAGAGGACGAGGGAAAGAACGCCAGATTCAACATAATCCCTTATCTACTAATATATAGTAGCTCTAATCTATCCAAATCAACTAGGCTAATGTGTAATTTTACTATAAAGTGCTTATAATTGAGGCGGAGTGGAATCTCCATTAATTAGGTACTGCCATTAGGTACGGTCTATAGGATAAAAATATGTGCTGTTATCTGTTATCTCATTCATTTCCATTTTAGTATAAAAATCCACAAATAAATGCATAAATAATGAATATGAGCATTTTTTAAAGCTATTTCAATTACAGATACATTCCTGTACCTGTTGAGCAAAATAGGATGTGTGAAAAGAGAAAGGTTGCATGTGATTATAATTACACCCGGAATCCAAGAACCTTATTCAATTATTCATTCTCTAACTAATATGAATATAATTCGGCAGACATCAAAAGAAAGGCCTTCATTACGCTTTCATGGTATAAAAATACAACCCTTCTTCCTGTATAAAAGGATGTAAAAGTACGTCAGAGAATGGACAGCCCATGTAGCCGAACAGTCACTCAAAAGAATCTTCCTCTTCCTCTTCATCATCTTCATACTTCAGCTTCAACAGCTTTAGTTTTTCCACTCCTAATCCTATGAAAGTTTTTAATGTATAAGCCATACATATATTACCATCATCGGGTTCTTTCCCCCCTCACCCTAGTAAAATAGCTTTAGGAGGATATTTATACCAGGCTCAATGGAAGAGAACATGGAAAGGGAGACGGCAAGAGAGCAATTAAATTGACACGGTTGAAAGATCAAAATGAGAATTCTTGTTGTTCTCCCTTTCCGTCTGTCTCACTACTTTAAATAATGGTGTAATAACAAACGGCTAGCGTTTTTTACACTTTTTTCTCCTTTGTTACTGTAACAGTCAGTCGCTGATCATAATACAACTTTTTTCCCTAGATAGGTGCGCATACAATATCCATACTATACAGTATTTATGCTGAAATGTGTTGTAATATAAAAGGGATGCATTGCGTACGACCCTTTCCACTTGAACCTTTAATAGATAAATAGTTAGGCGGCTTGCTTCTCTATTGTGAGTATCCCTTACCTAAAAAAATCTTTAGCCCCTAATAACATGCTCGTTTTTCTCCTCTTACGGTCCATCTTCACTACAGGAATCTTCCTGGACCTATCGATAAACTTTACCTAGCCTAGCTTTATCGTTCCCACTAGAAATGCATATGGGAACGAAAACACCCAGCTCAGTCTATTCTCCTACTTCAGCTCATCAGCTGTATTGCATCCGGACGTGTTCAAACTTGAATAAAATACTACAACCGCAATGATCGTCCTTCCCAGTGGGAACGATACGGACTAGCTTACGGTATCTGCTCTGATCAGCAGCTTTTCAAGTATCAACCGAGCCTAGCTTTTACATATGAGAACGGCTTGTCGATGCGGTCCTCTCATCTCAGCCCAAACTTTTTTCCTGTAGTGAAGATGGAGCTTTACTCATCAACTTCACTATTATCAGCGTTCATTCGCATCGTCGCATCTCATCACATGTTGCTCAGCGTCGCATGTTGATTATCATCAACATGTCGTTTAGTACAAGATGTGATATAGGAAATGTTTAAAATGCCGACGCATTATTGCAGACTTTTTTTTATCCTGGAAGCTTACGCATTTATATATACACCAACGTACTTCCATCTTCCCTCGTTAGTCAGTCATCTCATCATGTATTTTACATGTAACTGTCGACAAGTGTGGGTTTCCTTTCAAGACGATAAAAAGGGTGCCGACTTTAGCCAGAATTGTTTGTTATTCGATGATTGAAAATAATGGGAAAGTTCTAGCCCTGAAATCATAGGATGATGAGCATCATGAAATTAATTATACAAAATTAATTACAATCAATTCAAGCTTTCAAAACGTCTTGGAACAATGAACTTGACTTCACGT
>JAQGAH010001563.1:0-13095 GCA_034696885.1 Lepidocyrtus paradoxus
GAAAATATTTAAATTGGACTTTGAAAAAAATCACGAATTAGCGTATTTGCAATTAGCGTATTTGCAATACCACGGGTCGTTTACACTTATTTATGTGTGAGAAATGAATAAAGACATCAACTTCAGGAAGTTTATAAAAACGTGGCAAAAAGTTTGGCATGTATCTCCTTGAAAATGAAAAGTACTTCCCGTCCCTGTACAAGATGCTTCCTTCATTTATAACAAACTGTCTGGAAAGTTCTTTTCTGTTGTAAAGTCAGGGCTTTGACTTTCCTGCTCTACTAGTTTAGTAATAAGTAAATGCAGCCAACCCACCAGCAAAGGAGTCGTGCCAAGTACTATGTAAAACTTAAATAGTCAAAAGTTTCAAGAGTGTGGAAGATAGCAATGTTATGAGAAAACTATTAAGAAGTGATTAAAAAATGTATAACAGCTTGAATATGTTACTTTCGAGTTGATAATTTTAGTAAATGTTTCTTGGCTGAGTATGAACTGGAAAATGAGAACTGACAAAAACAATTCAAGCTGATAATGGCAGTTCAAATTAGTGAAAGTTAAAGCCTACTTTATTATAGAAAGGGGTGTGTTTGAGCTTTAATGAGAGCTAGATGTTTATAATGTGAACTGTAAGTTTTGGAAAGGGATTTGGAGGTTGACATTAAGCTAGCAGGAGCAAGGTCACACCTGTTATTGTCAACAAACTGTAAAATATATATTATATGCACTGGGATATGTAATTGGGAAACTAGACTGAATTCCGGATAAAAGGAAACATGTTTTATTTATTTCACATTCTATAATACTGTTTCGATGTCAAGTCTGTCACATTGTCAAGGATAAAAAAATTCTTGGCTTGTAGCGGGACATTTTATGGACATTTTCCATTTCGAAAATTAGCTTTTCTCTTCAGGGTTGCAATAATTCTTAGAATTTTAGTATGGTTTCAGATTCAATACCTTTATTAAATATCTCTCATGTAATGTGTCATATTATGTGTTTATATGGAAAGAGCACCAGGATGTATGATTGGAAGAAAATGAAACTGGATTTTTATGTATTTGATCTCTCCATATAATTCATACCTTTTCAATATTTTTCCTACATTAAAATTGGATAATCGTTTATTGAGATTCCTGGCTAAAATGTATATCTAATACAATTTTGCATAATGATTTAATTGTAGACGAATGTTTGCATAGACTTATTTTCAAAATATACAAAAATGGATACAATCTATTGTCATACTCTTCCTAAAATGTATGTAGTCCGTAGAAAACGTGACGCTGCAATGAAAAATGCACTCAAGTTGCACGATTGCGAGCTGGAAGTTATTGTAAGAAATGGGCCCCAGATGCCAACCATTTATGTATGCATTTGAGTTGTATGCTATGATTTTGATGTACTGGTGTATTAAAATTCGGGTTCTAAACCGTCTCAACTCAACAATCCCGTAATTGATATGAACAAAAAATCTTGCAGAGGCATGCATGATTGTTTGTTGGAGGGAGAATGGATTTTATTCACTTGCCACATGAAAGAATATATGAATACGAAATACTGAATTGAATAAAGTACTGCTTAACAATTGATTAACAATACTATCTATTACTTATTGTCAACTTACCTTTAGGATCAATCCGCTTATACTTCACAAAACCAATCAGAAGACAAGCAATGCGTCGTATCTAGTTGTAACGTAGTACATCTATTATCTATAAAATTAATTAATTTACGACCTTAAACTCACCCAAATGCAACAACTGACCTAACTGATTGAAAACATAAAACAAGCCACCATCGAACCAAAAACAAAACTCATTCACTCAATCACTAAATTGTTGGAAGCAAAACATGTTCCCAATAAAACTTCAGAATAGGATTATTTAGGATTCAAGTAAAGCTAGAAATCCCAATGACAAGAACTCAGAAGTCTGATTCATCACTAGATTCACTTTGCTGCTGGCTCATTTGATCCACACACAAAAAACTATCCATCAGTGAAAAACTTTCTCTCTGCAGTACCTAGAAAAGTGCGAAAAAACCTAGTTTCCTCAAGATTCAACTACGGACGGTTCCCAAACGCTCCTTGCGGCCCGATCTTACAATACCGACTGAACTGGAAAAGCCGTGCTCAGCGAAATTTATCTCAATGGGACAGAAAACAAGCTGAAACAGAAGGGGGGAGAGGAAGGACAACGAGTGAAAGTTTGATGCTACTACGCTTGCTAAATAATTCTTCCTCTTGATGGGAACCAGAATGGAAAAAGTTTCATGCTCTAAGGCTACACGTCGGGTATCTACGCTCTTTCACTTTCTCTTCCTCATTTTCTTAGTTTTCGCAAAGTGAAAGCTCCCGTTTTCATATGCTTTTTGTACTCATCTGTAGTATTTTTTGGTGGAAGGGAAAAAATATGCTAGAGAGTGTTCAATATTGCTTGTATTCTCTTTCTGGAAGTGCATTCTTGTCTTTTTATTCTATTTTATACCTCATTTTTTCGTAGGTTTTCCCCACGGTTCTCGTTCAACTATCCGGAAAAAAGACAAAATATGGGAATTTTGATACAAAACCTACAAACCACACCGTCCATGGAAGCTAAAAAGACGGGGAATGATCAACGCAACGCGATGAATATAGACCACCATCGGATGGAATGCAATGAACGGATAGAGCCTCTTCGTCCTCGTTGGGATTAAAATTGGAGCCGGCTGGCTAGCAGTCGCATCACTTATCATCATGCCATATCAGTTGGAAAGCAGTATTTTGGGGTATGGCTCAAGGATGCTTTTAATGGGATTGTTGGCAAAAATATGTTACTTTTGCTAGCCATAAATGACTAGAAAAAAAATCGGTATGAAAAACTTTCACTTTCACTTCTTCAGCCGGTTCAGTAACTCTGGTCAGTTCTTATCTTGCAATGGAGTCTGGATGGAAAATATTGTCATAAAATATAATGACAATGACTAAATCCAAGAAGACCTCTTAAATTTATCTACTGTTAATAATAAGATGTGGGGCAGAGAAGTGTCTGTTAACCGGGCTAATTTAAACTAAGATCAACTATGCGGTCTTTATTTCGAGGAATGAGGATATTGTCATTTCATTGATGTATTGTTAACCCTGACCATGAGGAATTCGATGAAAATTTAGCGCAAAATATTTGCCACCATAACATCTAAAAATAGCTAAGACCTTCGGGCATCGCTCAAAAATGACAATTTAATTCAGTTCCATATTTCCTCCATAGCATGTTGAAGTCCTTTTCAGTCTAAAATCGTTATTTTTTTTAACGAAATCCGGAGAAAGCACAAGAGCGTAATACTGCAATGTTTCTGAGAAGCTGATGGGAAGTAGCAAAATCAAATTTTGTTTTACTCTGGAATTGGATGTTGACTTACGTTATGATGATGATGAGGACTTGTATGATGGTACCCTTCCGTTATGATGGCGCTCGATGCTGTCCCTTTCCTAAAATTTTTACACTTGAATGAGCTGATCCTCCTTATATATAGGATCCTAAGAAGCAATCTTGACTTTCCTCTCCGCTCCAGTTTTTGGATCTGAGACTTTCGAAAGTTTCCGATGAAAATGGAACTTTTCCTGGTTTTCCCACTTGGTCCTCCATAAAAGATGTCGTTGTTAGAGCACGCTTCGCTAAACCTACTTATTGCGTTAGGGTTGGCCCAGGACTAGAAAAATGCTTCCTGTAGGATGACCGTGTCTTTTGACATGGATAATGGCTTGGTTTCTGAATGTGCGAACGTGAAGAAACTAGAGTCGTTTTTTGCATTCCATTAAACCGTTTTTGGGAGGTAGTGTGTTGTGTTATATGTAACTGTCATGTTTAGGGCTTTTGCTACTTCCCAAGTGAAGTATTGCAGCTCGTGGATGTACGCCTGGGGAACAATTTTCGGTTTCCTCGCCATCATCCATCTTGAGATGGAGACGGGCAAAAATATCTCTCTTCTTCTTATAAGGTTGATGGTAGTCTTGCAGAAACTCATAAAATAGCGTAGCTTACTATCCTTACGATGCCATTCCGGGTCAAAACCATCGCTCGTTATTGCACCTAACGGGCCGTGCATAGTTTTTTTTTGCCTGGAGAGTAATGAAAATGAAAATTCCCTGCGGCATTCCCTTTAATTAGATATATGGATTAATCAAGAAACGCAGAATTTACCGTGGAGAGTATTAAATAGCGGGTTATAGGTCAGGTCACTTTTGCAAAAAGTAAAAATAAAGCACACGATATTTTGACATTTCGAGCTTTTACTAAAAATTACGATTATTTCACCCTTGATAAGTATTCAATGCACGTTGAGTAAATTCCGCAAATAGGAGTTTGGCGAGAGCAGACAATAAATATAAATTATTTTTAACGCCATTACGTCAGCATTAGTAAAGTTAAGCAAAATAGGGGCTACAAATAGATCATCTTCAGTTTCACGTTTTTTATTTCCTTCCCAGATACGTAATATATTCAAATTAAGGAAAGGACGCTAAATTATCTTATAATTTGAAGGGTGAAAGCATTAAACTATTATATGGCCTTATATGCAAACTGTAAGCCATAAATAATTTGATCCATCATGGGAATGAAATAATTTAACTTGTCGCATGAGAAAGCTCCAGAAATGCTTTTAAAAGTTTATAGCGTTATATCGGTCAGAGAGACGGAATATGGCTATAGAATAATGCACGAGGTGGGATTTACAGTTCCCAAAAAGGCTATAAAATAATCACACATGCATTTCAACTTTAACCCAAACTAATGGGAATGGAGACAAATGAGTTGTCACTAAGAAGTAAACTTTCAGGGTTATAAACTAAGCTGATGAGTATGCTCCACCTGGGAATTATTTCATTCATGAACTAGAAAAGAGGTCCAAGAAGTTCCATACTTACGTCTGCATGGTTTCCATTTCAACTTTTACCCATTTTTTTTGCAAAAAACTATTCTATTCATGATGAAGATCCTCCTCGCCCCCAAAAATAGTCTATCGGAATCCATTCTGCCCTGTGGTGTAAGGCCAGTGAAAAGTTTAAAGTTATCCTATGCCTTTTTGGCCAAGCAAGATATAATTTCAAAGCAACATGGAAATTCAGGAGAATTCTGAAGAAACCTCCAAGGTTAATTTATCTGGATCCGGAATCAAAGCTAAACTCATCAACACTACTAACTGCACACTAAAAGCTCCCAACAGTAACATATTCCTCGACTCTACAACCCAAATCCGTGTGAGCATCAGGGAGGGCAACATTCTCATGCAAAACAGCTCAAATGTTTTGATTAACGGGAACAAGAATGAGATATGCGCGGATCACCTCACAAAGACCAACATTTACGGAGAGAACAATAAGATTTGTGTGAGGGACACTAGCGACTTCGTGCTGTCCGGTTCCGACAACACTTGCGACATGGCTGGTGAGAGAAATCCGACCATTTTTGGAAACGGGAATCAAGTGATTTCAGACTGGAACAGGAATTTGCTGGTGTCCGGATATCTGAACCGCGTCGTCGCTGAATATAATCAAGACCTGAACATCCAAGGATCTCGTAATTCTGTTGTAGCACATAACACCCGCAATATTTCCGTAATTGGACAGTGGAACGAGGTCTCCATTCGGGGTACAGCTATAAGCCATCAAATAAAGCGGCTCAGCACTTATGTTGGGTATGAACAATGAAGATTTAATTAAAGTGACATACAAAATATTATCTGCTGTCTGATTTTTTTTAAATATTCACTTCTGCGATTGATTGACAGGGAAATCCCAGAGAACCAAATATATTTTTCCGGAAGTCCAGTCAATTGTTGTATCTACTCCGGGATCACCTTTCAGTCGGTACAGCCTAGCCAAACTACCTTCTATGATTCCTCCCACATGCTAAATAATGTTGATGAGAAGCTGAAGCTGGTGCCGGTCAGACTGGTGGTTCCCCAACTAAGCATTTATTACATTGACCGACTCTCCATCCGCAAAAATAGATACATCATTGGGATATTTTATGTCCAAGTGAATACCCTGGAAAAACAAATGTCCGCGGGGGTTTCCTCCCAAATTACTGTACAGATTATGACGGAAATGCTGGATAAGGACTCTTTCACTTCGACAATAGGGAAGATGGGGAACTACGGGCTAGTTTCAGGGACAAAGGGGGGCGGAATGCAGACGCTTAGACTGGTTGGAACTCGGGTTAGTAGACTGAACGGATCTGAGACATCCCCTGATAATCTGTTTGTCATTGAGCTGGATCCTGAGTGGCGGGATCAAGAAGAGATTGAAGTGGGCTTGATTACTGAAAATGCTTAAGAGATGTAGATTTTTGCAATTAATTTATTCTACTAATAATTTGTACCTAAGTGCAAGCATAATTTTTATTTGAAAAGATAACTCTAAAATTAGTTGTAACCTCGTTTTTCGTATTGCCTAATAAAATATACTCAGTCGTAAAAAAGGTTTCCTTCTGATTTATTGCCAGTAATCTTCTGTCATGAAATGGAAAGTTGGACTAGTGATCATCACACAATTTTTATTGCTAGTTTTGGTTTTGCCTGTTTTACTGTTCAGGACATGTAAAGAGGGTTGTTTCAGAACAAAGTTTGTAGAAAATAGGTAAAAACATAGGTGCATTTGGCTTTGTTGGAATAAACTACGAGTACTTTCTTTCTCGCTTGTTTGTTCACGATGAAGAATTCCTCCTGTCCATACAATAATGTTCATATCATTCAATACATTTTTTTTTGTTCTCATCACATATATTCTGGAGTATAAAGCTTAAAACGCATTCATAGCCCTAAATATCAAGACATACAAATGCGGTTCCTGGAAAAGGTGGCATAAAATGAAAGTTTTATGGAGGAGGGTGAAACATAAAAAGTGACCTAAAATAAGGCATTATTTAAAAAAAATGATAAGTACCCCTACTTTTTACCTGACAGTCTACAAGAACATCTAGATTAGTTTTTTTTCTTTCAGTTGTGATTTGCCGTTCATTGAAATCAGTTGAAAAAGAATCTACCTAAAAACTACAGTCTCTCAAGATGGAGTATTTTCTTAAAATATGCTTAATAGCAACTACTATTTCATTAACCAGTGCAGGTTCTCGTCCAAAATTTTCCTCTGACTATATTTTAAATCCTCATTCAGAAGGCAATTCTGGATCACAGTTACTCTACCAAGTTCAGCCCCAACAAGTGATTTCACAATCCCAACAGATTCAGCAAATACCCATGAGGACTGTCACTACTTCCACGTTGCCCCAGCTGTCAAACTTTTTACCATCATTGGGATTAGGAATTGGCTACAATCAAGACTTCAAAACATCAAGTCATGAAAACATTTTTGCAAAACCTGAGGGCTTACATGGAGCTGGATTATCTTATTTGATTCAAGCTGGAGCAGTGAGACCAGTCGGAAGTAGCAATGCTCAACGTCTTATATATATCCTATCTGGTGGTGGAAATTCCGGTGCGTCGTATGAAGTTATTGCACCACCTCATTCAAAACTTAGCTCTGAAGCTACCTTGCAAAACGCGGGCATTGGTCAGATCGGAAGCGTTGGAAGCGGTCCATCATATTACAGCTCTACTGGAATAACGGAAGCGCTTCAAAGACCAACACCAACTAATCAAAATGTGGCAGAAACCATTTTTCTATCAAATCCCGGGTTAAGTTTGCTAACTAGCAATTCAGCTGGTTCTTTGGGAATTCAATATAACAGTGGAAATACCCCAGGACAGACCCTCCCAACAATTACTCGACCATTTATCACCGTTATTAACAAGCCAGTTAATGATGTTTCGGGATCGTATTTCACAAATGTTGAAGCAATCCAGGCCAAGCCAGGTTTCCAATATGGAGAAGCTAACGTTCCAAGTGGTCTCACAATGCCCAATATTTTTGGGGGTGGTGGATATGGGTCACCAAATGTTGACTTAGCAAACATTCATATGCAACCTGGTGTGGGAGGTTCCTCAGCTCACATGAACCAAGTGCCATGTATCCTTCACATTCCGAACCCTGTTCCAATTACCATCGCTTCAGGTAAAACAACTATGAGAACAATTAATTTTGCAATCAATTTTTACATCCAGTTTAAACAATCTATTTTATTTGAAACAGGAGCCACTCAAGTGACTACTCCAACGTTATCCTCGATCCCAGCATCTTACGTTGACAACTCACCCCCAATCGTTGGAGTTCTTCGACCACCATCGTCATCCGAATCCAATGAGTCTGAAACGGTAGTTGCCCCTACAGGTGCAGTTGAACCTTCCGCCCCCTCATCCCTTCTTAAGACATTTGTACCCAAGGGGAAGTCATCAGATGATATTCAAGAAGACAATGTAACAGCCTAACTTTTATTTAATGAGCTCTTTCACAATTGAAATGATCATATCATATCTATGCCTATTTAAGGTAACTGCATAAAATGACAATACGCAAAATTACTTTACCAACTCGTATTTTAAATTTTCATTTGTCTCTTCTCTTTTCTTCCTTTTATGTGCAGAATGATGAATTGTTCAAATCTCAGGATGATGACCATACCATTTACCAAGGTTTGGCCCGTAATGGTCTGCCACTGATATACACTCTGCTCCCTTCAGCATCTCCTTCTATTACCACTGGAACTGGCGGCACGGCTGCCACTTCAGCCCCCTCTTCAGTTCCTACTTCTTTCAGGTCCAAGAATAGAAATCCTACATCATCCTCTTCATCACCACCGATGTCTCAGAGAAAAAATCCATTTTTCAATGTAAACAAGCGAAAGCACTTTGAGTTCTATCAGTACTTTTGAGGAGAGGAGGAAAAACAATGAAATATCTGGGTTTTTTTCTCTGTATTATTCCTCAACATTTATTCATAATTCATGGTCAATTCCTTTTTTTAATCCGTACAAGAGCCTCACTCGATTCATCATCTATTGAAATAGATTGGATTCATAATATGATATCACATGATTATGATTATTGTATATCCTCTTGAAATTTCATCGTTATATAATATCCTCAATAAAAGCAATATCACTCATTCCTATTCTCACAGATTGGGTTCCAAATTGGGTATTAAAATTGCATAAGCTCTGCTGGGAGCATCATGACTTTGTCTTCACTTCTTTGTTCTCCCCATCATAAAGTCGGCTAAATCAAATCAATCACTTTTCATTTTATGGTATGGGGTAAATGGAGTCATTGAAGCGTGAAACGAGCCGATAAACGTATCCGTAATTCTTTGCATGCGACACGGAATAGTTGATAATTGAAATTCATCTTTCCTCTTGACTAAAGCAATGGAGATGATGCAAATGTATAGGTAGTTTAATTGAGCATTATGGCGAGTTTGAAAAAATATATGTGAGATATGGTCATAACAAAAAAATAAATCCTGGGCCAATATAAAAAATAAAAAACACATTTGAAAAAACTCAAAAAAAGGAATGCCTACATAAAGAGCCCATATTATACAATTCGTATAATAAAAATAGGTACTTGCAAGAGCTCATAAAACCTCGCTCATATCATAAAGCAAAATGCCACATGGATTGAGCTCATTTGGGCTCCACTGCTCTGCATCTTCCATAACAATGATTAGGACAGGATCATCTTCATTAGTAAATTGTTTATTCCTTGTTATGTTTTTTTATCCTTTTTAATCTTTCGCGTACTTATGAAAGTTATTAATACACGTTTGCTTGTTAAAGGCCCAGTAAAAAACTATATGCAAGTGTTTTATTTTAATAGTTCATATCCCGATTACATAGTTTTCAAGGTGGACAGCATTTGACTCAACCTAAGCTAAAAATGACAATTTGACACAGGTGAATGTAATAAATGACTAAAATATTTTAGCTTCAGGTAATCTACTTTTTATTTGGGGCACCTATAAATATCCATGTCATGTCTGGTGTCACAGGCAAAGAAGATGATACTGGAATAAAATATGGGAACTGGACAATAAAATAGGACAAGTTTTCCTCTCGTTATTGGTGTGTGATATGATTGTATTGCAGGGTTTGTCAGACAGGTTTATGACTCATCCTGAAATTAAATTATCGAAATGGTAATTGCCGACTGCTCCCAATAAGTCATGTTCACCCGAGGTACATAAAGGTAATCATGTTTATTACTAGTACTAATATTTGAAGATGAGCTAAGTGAATTACCAAGAAATGCATATAATTTTAAAAACATTAATATTTTCCACAAGGATTGAGGATAACATGAGATGCAAAGTTGTTGAAAGATGACCAAAGGCAAGAATATATTCCTTTCAATCACTTTATAAAAAAGTTGACGGAAATTTTTGTCAATGATGTCATTCCACGATTATAATGATGATGTTGTTACCCGAATGTCGCATCTTCACAAGAAACAAAAAATAGAGATCACAACAAGCAAATCAGAACAGACGTGCTCGACCGAAAATGAGGATGAGCAAAAAAAAAACGCAAATGCTCATGTCATGTCTGGTTTGTAGGGAATTTGAATATTTTATTTATCTTCAAAGCAAACTAAATGGGACCTTGCTGCAAATTCTTGTATCCAATCTAGCTTCAAATCAGTGGGTAAGGCTAAGGCGCAATCTACAAAGTAAAGTGTTAAGGATGGATTCTGGAACATCGCCGATGATGCATCGGAACCGAAAACTTGCTTTTGGAATGGGGATGAGTATGATGATATTGATGACGCAATGGCACATCTAGCATGTGTAATCAAAAGATTAGACCAGTCCAAATTATTAATCACAAATTTTAGTTGTTTTCTAAAGCATTGAGCAGTAATGGTATGGATGTGGATCCAAAGAGCTGCGTCGTGACTCAAATTATATTTTTTTGTCGGTGACCTTACATTTGTCTTAGTCTGACCCTCCTTTTGTTTAGATTGTTACTCATCTTCTTATAATTGCTCGTTATATTACTGTAAGTAATAGCAATAGGTCCATGAGATCCGTGTGTGGGGTACTGGATAACTAGGTAATAGTGAGGAGTAAATTGTTTTACGATATTGGCACAAGCCTCCCTCCCAAATAAACCTTCGCAAGTTGGTAATCACTTCAACGTAGATTATTATTGCCATTAATCATCTGCCACATAAGTAGGTGCATAAGCTCATCCTGCATGGTGAGCGTTATCATGTCATCAGAATCAGCCTATCAGTCAACGGGGCAGTTGAATGGGTCATTAGATTTTTAAACGTGATTTCCTTAAATTAAGCTTTTTTCTCTAATTACTCCCTGCTTTGTACTCAACCCTCCAATTAAAAGCTTAACTGAGTTTTTATCGCAAGCATCATCATCATAGCCAAAAATTGTAATTGAACAATGCAAATGAAATGGAGAAATTTTGTGAAATGAGGAAATGGAAGACCTTGAACAAAGGGGGTAAAAGACGAGGCTACTTTTTGCGCTAAAATTAGGATTATTTCGCAAATTTTAACAATCAAACTGTGTTACAGTCACTTTTATTTTCAATCACGGGCTCATTTGAATATATTTTCAAGTTGTGTGTCCTTGTCCGGCCGCTTTTATAGTGGAGTTGAATGCGGATTATTTTAAATTCGTGAAGAGGGGAAAATTATTATCACTTTTATTGCGTTTAAGATGGACATATAAGCAGAGATGCGTAGAACTAGCTGTTTTACGATCCTCACGTGCGTCATTAGTCAATAAGAGATGTGATGCAGATATTCTCCCAATTTAATCAACACAATGGAATGACTCTGTATAGGAATCTTAGCTTAAGAATTAAATCTGTTGTGCTGTATGATTTTACAACTTTTTTTGCATAATATGTTGTCCAATTAAGATTTCAAGAAGTGAAACTTACATGAGCAGGAAGGCATATAGCGTAAACACATTTCTAAAATTGTAGATGACTACCAAAAATAGCTTAAGATTTTATTCGATTCAAACAAAAAAAATTTGAAGTTCAGAGCTACAAAATTCAATTGTTTTAAAAGATTTCGGTTGATTCGCAAAGTGTGTTTGCATTAACTGCATTATACCTACATATTATTATGCATTTAATTTGTTCTGTCAAGCTCATAGTTTCAGCTTATACTAAGCTAATTTAACTGGTCTGCAGTCCGCAGTCCGTCCGCATGTTAATGATCTAAACATGAAAAGCTCGTATTGCAATTTCGCATAGACTTTGCAACCGCGAAATGAAAGGGCAACCCTTATTATTATAATATACATAATCGCACGCAATAACAATAAATAAGCTTATTTTCCCCTCTCGCAAAACATTTTTCCTCTTCATGACTCCATCTTCAAAGAAGTACAGAAGAAGGTGCAAACTCAACATTTATGTGGTGGTAGCTCATTTACATATGATCTGCGTAGTTTCTCTGTAGCTGCTCGAGTTTTCTCAATTCCTCCGAAGAAGCGCAAAGAGAAGGCCAAAAGAAGATCAACTACTAACAGTGTGAATTAAAGAGGTACCTTACCTTGCTATGCAAAATATTTATGCATGAGCCCACTCTTTCTTGATTATATCATCAATTCAACTTTCAGCCAGTCCGCAAAAATATCATCCGGTTTTCCAACATAATTAATTCCCAATTTTCCATTATCAAAGAAATTACACCTAGCTGGTCTAATTGATTCATATCAAACCCTAGCCAAATAACCAAAGGTGGTCTGACCATTCCGTAGGTAATTCGTCACCTGAAAGTGAAAACGTTCGGATTTGGTTGGACGTAATGAACTTAAGCTATTTACCACAAACAGTCTGTACATAACAAGCCATTCCAAATGGATGTAAATATTCAATAAGGAAAACAGTTCAGTCTCTTTAATGGTGACCGTGATCACGATCAAGATGTGACGATGAACTCCAAATAGGCAGATGCGCCCCAAATAAATCGATCTCTCATGGCTTCAAGCTTTCTATGGGGTCCTCAAACGGACCACCGTCACTTTCAACGAAAATCCAAATGTATCAGCGTCCGCATCAACAGCCTCAGATCAAAATCATCCTACCCATTCCCGTTCCTCTAGCTGGGAGCCCAGCCTAATCCATATCAAAGGTCAAAAACGTATTTACAGATCACTTCTCCCCGCCGATACATAATGAAAAGGTTTGCATG
>JAQGAH010001564.1:0-13082 GCA_034696885.1 Lepidocyrtus paradoxus
CAGACAGACGGACAGACTGCCCAGACGATCTTAGTAACTTGCGTTTCACCTAACGGTCGCAAGTTAATAAACAGCCATCAGTTCATGCACAGCTTATGCCACCACCAAGGATGCTATTAGACCCACTAAACTTATTGGCTCCCATTGATATTTTAACAGGGGAGTAAAAGGCAGGTTTGAATAACTTACAAAAAGGGTGAAGAGCCACAGACATAGAGCCACAGAAGTTCATCAATACCAGGAGGAATTTTAGTTCCGAGTTGGAATTAAAGTCCTTTTTTGACTGATTTTCAACGTATGGAAGAAAGGAAAAAATTCGATTCACCGCATTCCCCCACAAAGTATCCTTTGAAGGTTGTGAGAAGCCAAGAGGTGGCCATTGTAACTTTATTAGCGCTACGTCCTGAATAAAAAATTATACGAAAAGTGTTTATTTTAAAAGTTCAATTATTGAGATGACTAACTTTAATGCATTACAATAACTAATAACTTTGTCAAGTTTTCTTTATCCTCTTCCCGTTCCCGAAAGTGGAAAGTTGTACAGGTATGGCGCAAAGTTTTTATTTCTCTTTTTCCCATTTCCCACTTTTCTCTACCTCTTCTATCCAACTTTCTTCTGCCTTTCTTTACATGATCCATTCCTTTTTCATATGTATGAGTTTTAGAGCTTTTTGAACGAGCCGATTCTCCTCGCCGTCCTTTCTATTACAGGAATAGAAATGCAAATGACAAGTAATTTATATTTATGCACGTTTTATTAGCTTGAAATTCACCGACAATAAATCTGCGAACGGGAGTAATAGGTAAAAAAAGCAAACTTTCACTTTCCCCTTTTCCATCCCCGTTACATCCATATGCATATAAAACAAACTTTTTTCCATCCTTTTGTATAGGAAGCCTATTGTACAATAATAAATGCGTAGGTAAATGTGCTCAGGTAATACTCCAATGCCTGGGAGAACTTTGGTGATAGTGGTGAGTTGGGTCGAATCGCCCACTGGGGTAGGAAATGTAAACAAAAAATGAAATCAAAGTGCTATCTGATGTATTGTATGTGTGCTCTTCAACTCCAGCACTGCCAGCAATGAAAGGACCCAGAAAAAGGTTTACCTTTCCCCGTTCAATAAAAGATATGACGACCATCTATCTATCTGCTCGATGGTCATGCATGGCGGAGAGCTAGAAAAAGTAGCGGAGGCACAAGTGGCAAAAAAAAAATCTGTTTGCTTCGTTTCGGGGGAGAAAGTCGAAAAACCTACATGTCCTACATAAGGAATAAAAGTTTTGTGAGTGAACAACCGGAGGACAAGTTTCTGGCATATTGTCCTCCTACTGCTGCTGGATCTCCTCACTTTTTGTTCAACTTTTTTTCCTATTTGCTTAAAGAGAGAGTGAATGAATGGACATGGACAGGAAAAAGTGGTGAAAAGGGTTATATTCATAATGATGAATGTGATGATGAGATGGTGATGATGATGGCTGGGGCTTGACTCAGCCCAGAGTACTTCACTCTTGATAGAGTACATCTATTTACATTGAGGAGTGAATGATTGGTTTGAATTCACCAACCATTTCATTACATGATCATGCCAGTTGGGAATGAGAGGGAGGGAAAATAAACACATGTATTTTTTACTACCTCACCACCTTTGATATTCGTAGAAGCTTCAACAGAATTTCACTTAACAGGATGTCCTCTTTCCCCACTCATTTCTATTATGCATGTGGACACTGCTTATGCAAATATGTAAGTAAATTACAACTAACTGGACATCTTTTGTCTTTGAGGAGGGCTTTCAATTTTATGTACATTCGTGGGAGAAACATGACCACCCTGCTGGACTTTCCTTTTGCTAAACCGTTACGTTCATATTACGGATTGTTTGGCAGGTAAATGTTTTTTGCTGTATTGTTCTTCCCATTCTATGGGAAAGGGGTTGAGTGAAAGTTGCTTTTAGCAATGTTCGTGAACAAGTTGAAGTTTCGATGTGATGATAAAATTAATATCCAATTTTTGTTCCTTCTCCCATTTCATTTGAATACGGGTACTTTAAATAGTTGCATTCCCTAATCAAACACAATGGCAGTGGACAATGACATACGTTATGTATGATAAGTATAGTAAGCAGGTACTACATCATTTCCACTGTAGAGCAAGGCGCAAGGGGTTGAAGGTAGGACCTACTGCTCAAAGTGAAAGCACTCAGTAGAATGGAGCTTTCAATGAAACTAATATTCCTGCAGTGCCATGGATGTATGTAGTCCCATTCCTACTTTTTGTCATGCATTTACTTAAATTCAATTGGAAAACAATGTCGTATACTTTGTCGCTTTTATCTGTTTCTCCCCCTCATTCTATCCACGCAGGGTTGAAAGGAACAGCATGGGAGAAAACTTAGCTTTTATCTGGACACGGGATTCGAATTCTGTTGAAGCCCTGCTTCCTCCCATCATGTATATTCATGTAGTTTGTTCAATGGAATTATGCATCACAGCCTGAAACTCAAAAGTGTATTGGCAAAGGGAATAACATGTCCTTGTGCAACTTATGCTATTTGCTTCTCAGATCCATGTCCCTTCTACTCTGTACCTTTTCTATTATTAAAAAAAGTTGTTGGCTAACCTTTTTACTCCCCAGCATAAAGCTTGATGTATAATGTTTTGTGATGCAATCCAGCAGAATGTCCAACTCAGTCTTCAAAATCGTTGGCCATGTGAAGGTTCAAGGAGAAAGGGAAATGGGAGCAAAGCGGGGAGAGCAACAATAGCTGAACAATCGTAGACACAAGTTGCCTTTCTCTCGAACATGAGAATCCTACTGATGTAAATGCGTAATAGACATTTCCTCCTTTAAAGCAGTCCATTTTGAGTAGTGTTTTCAGGGGGGAAAGTCCTTCAGAATATAGACAGTTTATAAACACTTTCCCTTCATGAAAATGATATTTTTTTCTGTGAGAACGGCTCTTACTTAAAGAAAGTTTAGCATCGAGGAGGGTCACGTTACAAGGAGAATATAAAGATAGATGAGATGCGATGACTATTCTTCATTCAAGTGAATTTTTCGTGTGCCATACCATAATGATGGTAGTTTTTTTGAGGCCCGAGGGCTTAAGATTGTTAAAAGGTAGTTAAAATGATGGTTCTGTGACTTGAAGGACTGTCAAAGGCATAGGCAGTTTATTAATGGATGTCATCTGTTTAGCAAACTACATTTTCTGACTTTTTTTCTTCCGAGAGAGAAAATGTTGTACTTTTTAAAATGTCCGTTTCCATTCCTTCCCTCATTTTTCGTATCCATCTTGTTCAGGTGGAATGGATGTAGTTTGTTTGCATATTTTATTTTTAAAATACCTCCATCTCCTAAGCAGGATTCAGAGGGAACAAGGTTTGTCGAGGTTCTCAAAAAATATTATCCTACTCAAGTTTTTCATAAAGCTATATGATAATGGAGATGAGAAGGGGGAGAAAATAGAAAAAAATACTTTGCCAGAATATCTGCAGTTTATTTTTTCCCATGAAATTTGTATACACTAGCCTGACATAATCTTTATCATGTTATGTTATGCTGATTTTGAATGAAGAGAAAATTTTATTCATCTCCTTCTCGGAGATTAAAAAAATGTATATAAAAATGCTCTATATCTCACCCATCCAAACTAGCTCTATTCCGAGGACGGCATAGTGAATGCAAATGGTTAGCTCAGTATTGTAAATTCATGAAGAATTTTTTCCCCTCTACTCTTGTGTAGCCCTCAGGCCTTGAAAAAATGGGGAGAAAGCTAGCAACATTATCATTCAGTTATTGTGGTGCGATACGATAGAGAAAAACAAAAAACGAGCCATGTACTTTAGCAAACGTAAAAAGCGGCCAGAAAGACGAACCCTCAAGTGTCGCTGAATAATTGATGAAATCTCTAATTTGCTTCGTGCATCTTACAATTCTTTCCATTCTCCTCCATGGAGAAGGGGACGAGAGGAAGGAACAGAAAATGGCCTTACTCCTACGTTTATATTATGCTATATGATATTATCATACTTATGTTTACTACTTTTTCCCCAGTTATAATTTAACAGAAAATGTTTTCAGTTGTAGTTTTTTTTTCTGGTCATGTTCCATTTTCCCCTCTTGTCTATAGGTCTGGGCGCATTGATAGTCCGTAATGAGAGCGGGCACGTTTTGAAGAAAGGATATTTTGGAGGTGGAACAGTAAACATTCAAGTCCCTTCCATGCCGTTCCACGTAAACAGGACCAAGCTACATGAAAGGTAATATGGTTATATGCTTTTATATCTGTACTACAGAGTAAATATTACGAGGGAACAATGAGATGTGAATGTTTTTGGGAAATTAACTACCAAAAATAGCTCTGAAAAAATAATCGTACCATAGTCCTATTAGTGAAAGCAAACTGTTCCAAATTTAGTTGGTAGTACATGTGTGCTCTTTCCATTTTCCTCATGACATGACAGCGTCAATTTGTGACATCCATTTGTAGTGCAAATCCAGTCACCTAACATGTTGAATATGATGTATATGCATAGGTTCTATAAATAAGGCAAAAGGATAACTTAATTTTTTTCACATTAGACGTACTCCTTTTCAGACTTTATTTTACTTTCTCAATTCCCCAACCCCATTTCCTTATTATACAGGTAGTTAATATTGCTCTAATTTTTCCCTCTGCATTGTGCTGTATGCTCCCGAGTAGTTTTCCCAGCGGTAGGATAATAATACGGTTAGGGGAATACTTTAGCTAATATTATTTTTTACTTCATGCATGCATTCATCTATCTTTCATGAGTTTTCAAGTCTGAATAAGGTGGGCTTTATCAATTCTCAATGTTTCATATGTAGGTTCACAAGAGTAGCGAAGCAAATGAAAAAAAATCATTCTCTTCCTAGCTTAGAGTATTATTTTTTGTTCTTAAGAGAAAAAAAGCAAGTGTACAGACTTGATGCCTCTGGATGTCTCCCTTCTCATTTATTTCGTTTCGTTATAACTTTTTTTTTCTCGAGCAACTTGGATTTTTTTAGGTATGTCTAGCCTAGCAAAAATAATGGATTGAGAAAAACTAAGAGAATTTTCTTGGTCGCTGGGAGAGTTTCTAAAGTAAATATATGAATGTAGGTAGATTTCTACTTTTGTGGTGGAAATGCACGCGCTAGAAATTGACGAGTGAGTGGTTGGAGTGGAATAATTCCAACTTTTTCCCCCTTTCCTTCATTCCCCTTCCATTAGTTTGTAGCAACAGGTACATAAAAATCAATTAGGGAGTACTATCAGACTCATACAGACCCACGATATTATGGCTTGTTCTGGATCATTCATCGATTTATCGCCCTTTTATTATTCACTTTCTATTGCACTATAGCCTCCTTCCCGTTTTTTTGGGGGAAGTTTGTTGGACCTTCTTCCAATACTTTTTTTGTTTCCCCCTTTTCCTTCCATTCTTCCTTGACAAAAAAAAATGAGGTTTGCAAAGAGTTGCCAGTTTCTTTCAGCCTGGCGCAATGGAAAAGTATGTATAATTAAATTTAGTGTAAGCTTCGGAGAATAGAAAAAGGATGGGTTGAGTTGTAATGTTCCGTGTCGGTAGTTGGGATTCCGTTTGTACATCTCTTCCACGCTAATGCTATTGAATTCTTTCTCTCTTTTGCAGATTTGAAGACGGGACGATTGCGTTTCTCTCCATTTTGGCAATTCGGAATGGATTGGATACACTGTCAAAGTTATGTCGGTCTATGGATTCCATTAGGGAAAGAACATTCCGCCTTGCTCGGTATGTCTTATGAGTAAAAAAAAATTGACAAGTTCCACATTTCCTTCCACAGGTCTCTGGCCTGTCCCTACGTTTTTATTGCCCATAATTTTAAACCCATCAGAATGACAGGTCTGTGGGGAGCTGCTCAGTTGGCTATGGCTGGTTGGTCTGATGGTTTATGCGGGGAAAGATAATTATGTTGGCCCATGTTTAAATTATGGATTGTAAATTACAATTTGTGATGCTTTTCCCTCTCTCCGTATAAATGGGAGTTGCTAATGTTTATTCATTTCTGGTTTATTATTATCCTCCAATTTCAGGTACTTTTACAACAATTTATCAAGCATGTCTTATGGGAATGGACAGCGGGTGGCAAGAATATATTCCGACACGGAGTTCACCTCATCCCAGACTCAAGGGCCTGTCGTAACATTTAATCTGCTCCGAAGCAATGGAAGCATCATCGGCTATTCTGAGGTATTTAATGTCAACAAGCATAAGGGCAACGCAATGCTGATAGCAAAATCCAAGATGCTGATAGTGATGATGTTGTCGTTTGAGAAACATGCTGGAATGAACTTGATCTCATTACTTTAAGTAGATCCATTATAGCATGAGATGCTTTCTTCCCCCCAATTTTAGATTGGGAGAAGGAGTAAGGCCAGCTGTCTCTATCTTTAACTCAAATTGGTGTTTAGTAGCCCATTAGTACATATTGGGGATGGTGAGGCTGGTATGACGATGTGAAGGTTTAAGGAAAACTCCATAATCCTCAACTGTAAATACTAACGAGGAAAGAGCATAATTGAAATGGCACTTATTTCTCCAGATCCTATTCCCTCTAATATCCATTTTATAACTGCGACTCCAAATAAAGGTAAATACTTCCCACGTCATCATCCCCCCGCTAAGAAGTAAAAAAAGTACTTGAAAATTTCTTTCAAGTGGGATGGGAAGACGATTAGAGAAGTTGAACGTTAAGGGGGGAAACTGGAAGACGGAGTAATAAGCCCTGTCTAAAAAATTGGTGAAGATGAAAAGAAAGTAGGCATCTGTATTTATCTGATGAACGGTAGCAAAGGGCTTGAGAGCACATCTGTATTAAAAAAAATTGTGCTCTCCGCAGAAGAATGAAAGTAGCCATTACTATAGTTGTGTAGTAGTCATTCAGACTTATTCAGCCCTCACAATATTTCCGCTTTCATTCCGTGGAGAGAAGCCCTTTCAAATGAAAAGCGCTAAATCTAATGGGAAAACAGGCAAAAAAATGGTTAATAACGTGAAGTGCAGAGTTTTTATTTTCCAATGGATTCATTTTTCCTCTCAATGGGGAAGATGACTTTGTACAATCTGCTAAGCCTCTTTTTCCCCCATTCACTCTTAACTTCCACTAGATTGTGTATGGCTTCCGCAGATAGACTTTTCAATATCAGATATTTCCTTGAGATGAGATAGAGAAATGCAATTTTACACCATATTCACTTAGTTTTGTTTCCGGATGGGTTGTGCCACGCTAGTTAGTTTGGTTCGTGGAAAAAATCTGAGAAGGGAATTGTATCTGGGTTGTTTATTGGAAATAAGAGAGGAGGGTTTCATGGCAGTACAGGGAGCATATCCCATTATGATTCAGGCCTCACAACCCCCACATTTTTCTACTCATGTCAAAAGTTGGAACTGTATCATTGGGAAAAAATGGTTTGGCTTCGTAGGATGGGAAAATTGAAATAGATGAGGGAGCATAACATAGTACTACTGTACAAGCAAGATAGAAATCTTGGAGAAAGTATGTGGATATATGGTTAGTTTTATCAATATTTACAATTTCGCTATGTTGCATCCACGTGCAACTTTGGTCCAACTCAAAATTCTTCACCTGTAGTTAAGAAAAATAGAGATTCAAGAGCAGACGATAGTTGATTATGAGATGCATATGGAGAAGATTGAGGAGAAGGCTTGCATACCTACCATTTTAGATAGAAATCAAGAGAGAAGCCCGCAAAAAAAGTAACCAGACGAATACAAATACGTGATTGTTCCAGGTGCATATTTATTGAAAATTGTGAGTACACAAGAATAGGAAGGGATCTCGACCCTTTTTTAATAATAGAGTGAAAGCAAAGCATTCTCTGGAAAATGTCACGTCACACTGCTCTCCAACCGAGCCGCAACCACTGACGACACAGAATAAGATATTACAATTTCAAAACTTTCTCTGTCTTCCCCTCCACCACTGCCATGAGCTTCTGTGCTGATATGAGAAAGTTATGGCGGAGGCAGCCGCAGTCTGCTAAATTAACAACGCTGCGGTTTTCTCATGTATATATTTTGTTTAAAATATTTTATCGTATTGCAAGTTTCGTTTCTCTATTTTTCCGTTCCCTCTGTTATTAGTATTTTTGTTCAGCCCTGTTTTAGTATAAGCCATTTGCTTTCTTTCTCAGAAAGCCCTTTCGATAACCTCGCAAACTCCGCTAAAGCCGGATTTATACAGGTAGGGAGAAAGTCAAAGGTATGTAACACGAGCCCGTCCCTGCAGAGTAATCATCATAGCCGCGATGAAACAACTTTCTCCTCTATATAAATACTTCTATCTAGTTCCACTACAATTCTTTTTCTTAAAATTATATATTCAGGCTAGGGGCTGTATTTTTTTTCAATAAGTTCACTCCATTCATCCATCCCATCGCTCCGACCTTTTTTTTTAAAAAAAACTTTTTTTTTTCTAAAGTGGTTGAAATGGAAAGTTTTTCGTTCATCCTCTTTCCTCCTTGGCATAATGGGATGGCTGGCTGTGGCGGTGGCAGATGTTCTGCTTCCTGACCTGAAAAAAGGGAACTTAGGTGCTCATCCTCATCATACATATCGATTGTACATGACTTCTTGCTCTTGCCTCCACTTGTACGTAGTTTCCATCAGGGGAAATAACCTACTCAATCCGAGTTTCTCACAGTCGGAAAAACATTCAAGTATTTTGGGAGCAGATTCCTACTTTAATACTTACGCTTCATATTCACTCATGTTTGTTGAGAAATGAAAAATGAGAAATGAAAGGGGGAGGGGAAATAAGGGTTCATATTTTTACAGCTTTTTTGTTTACAATACTTTACTTTCATGCACAAGTTTTGGGGAGCAGATTGCAATTTCTAACCATGTTTGACGTTTTTTTTGGGTGCTCGGCTCTTGTTAGAAATGAAGAGTTCTGTCTTCTACCATGCGTAGAGAATGGGAACCACTTTTTTCCAACTTGGAAACAATACAGAAAGTTTTACATTATTACTTATTAGGGAATAGGGTTACGATGACCTTTTTATTTTCAATATATGAGCTCCACTAATCTAAATATGGATTTGATGAGTATCTGGGGGAGAATTCAACCCGGTTGTGTTTTTATCCCCAAAAGTCAATTGTGAGCTAGGCAAGTGCTCCTTGAGTCACTCTGCGGTAGTGGGCAGTGAGCTGATAAGTTGAGATATGTCTGTAGAGTGCAGTGGTGGCTGGATTATGTCACTCATTAATGCTCTACACAGCATGTAAATATGTGGGTGAAATGTCAATTGATTTGGATTAACTAAGGGCGTTGATATTCATGCTTGTTTTGGGATCCCACATTTGTTCATTTTGTGAAAGGAGGAGAGTCATCAAGTGAAGAGTCAAAGTCATAGCATGACAGTTGCCATTTTCTGTGGTTTTCCCATTCTACTATAGTTATTCTTCCCATTTCATAATATTTATTTTTTGGGAACTGTAATAAATATATATTTCTTAAGTAGTCCATCATTTCCCTCTATTTTCGGAATGAAGGAGAAGAGTAGTCAACTCGCGAATTTTACAGAGCGTGAAAGTGAGTAATAGGAATGGAAGAAATAAATTGGATAAAATAAATATCCATGTGGCAGTGCCACATGTACATACATAAACATGTACATTTTTTGGAGCGTATATTCCAAGCAGAGAGAAATGTATAAAAGAAAGGGCTGAGAATATAGGATAGAAAGAAGAAAGGAGATATAGTGTAGCTAGTTTTCTCAAGCGGAGTTAAATAAGTGTGTATGGGGGAGAGAGAGAAAGGAGACAATTTACTGCATGGGAAAAACATCAGTGGCAACACTTTGCTGAAGGATGTGGGAGATTTTTAGTTGGGGAAGGAGAGAAAAAAAGAGGTTATATTAATGTTTTTGGTGGCACTTATGTTCTCGTAGTAAAAGTAAGGAGCACGTAGCAACAAAGTGAAAGCAGTCCTTATCACTTGGTTTGGTTTGATGTTTTAGAACGACATGGCAAATGGCAATACAGGCGACTGGGCTATAGCAGGGCTTATGAACTAAGCCATACATGCATGCTACACAAGTATTGGACATTTGGAGGATGAACTGTTGATGACGTTTATCTGGGAGTAAGTGTAAGTCCTCACGGATTCCAATGTCAAGCTTGATGTTAGATAATTAATTTCTGACTAACTTGCAACACAAATAGAAAGGGTTAGATGAGGGATACAAGTTTCTCTGCTGACATTCCCTCTGATGAGGATGACATGACGGGAGATAGTTTCAGCTTGAGTTGCTCCCCAGCTCACAGATATAAATGGGGTGATGATGGCTGCCTTTCTGAGCTGCTTGCTCTTGTTGCTCCAACTGATAAATTGCGAGTGGACTGTCGAGCTCAATCCCTCTACTCTCCCCTACTCATATAATATCCATCTACAGACATATGCACATCTAACAAAATTAATATAATTTAGATAGAGCCTCACATCCAGCTAATGAAATGGCATAAAAAAGATTTCTCATCTGAAATGTGCTCAATCTCAACTAAACTTTGTAGAGAACTCTCTCTCGTGAAATGCTAATCTATGCTAAACCTTGAGTGAAAGTCCGGTCTCCATTTTCATATTTTCATAAGCAAACACGTTTTTTGTATCAAGATTAGCTAGATAAATGCAGGCTTAGGATAGGAATGATAAGAATATGACTTGTTTACCATTTACTAATTATTATGATTCATTTAAAAAATCTCTGGATCAAGTTCTCAAATTAACTGTTTGTGCAATTATTTACTTAAGTAATAAAAGAGAATTGGCAATTTAAGATACAAACTGGCTTAACACGTGGGAAGATCAGGTTTTCTTTCGATTTCATAATAGCTATCAGCTATCACGAATACGAAAGAAGCATGCATTGATTTTGTTAGCATTAAAAAGTTTACATATCCTAAATGATTCCAATTTATTGACAGTTTTTGTAGTTTTAGATACAAATTACGTCGTCTGTATTATTATTTTTATAGCTTTGTATATTGTCTGCTGCCATATCTCACCACTAGGTATATAACGCAAACAGATTGTTGTTATCATAATAAAGCGTAAGAAAAATCGGGTAAAAGTGCAGTAGCTAAATAATTGTGTAAAGCAGAGTGTTGAGCTGTAGTTTTGGGGGGACTCGAATGCATCGCACAAGGAACAGTTTCCCCTCCAGTGTTTCAGTCCTGCCAGGAAAGACAATTATTTTAGTGTACGACAGGTAGACCAATTATTTTAATGGGATTGTAATGTACTACGCTCCAGTTCTCTTCCCCACTGCTAGCTCCCTGCCTAACTCTACTTTATGGAGTGCAATGGGGAGAAAGCACAATGAACGAGCTTCTAGCCATGCTCCCTCACATTTAAATGAATTTATAGTGTCTGTACTCATATAGCAGGTGTACAATGTACAGATGAATGTATCTATTTGATAATGTCTTTATGTCTAGTTTTTACTCACATTCATTTTGGTATAACTATAGTCTACAAAAGAATATGATGGGATGCGCTTTCAGCAGAAATTATAAATATGTTATTTTATTCCACAAATACGCTCATGATCCCACCGCATTTACAAAAATATACATTTAATATATTATTTCTATTAGGCAAACAATTTACATCTACTTTCTTCCCAATTGTGGCAATGTATTTATGTGTGGAGCAAAACGAACGTAGATGCTTTCATAAGAGTATAAAAAGACAAAAGAAATTGCTGTTCGCCCACCACTTACCCCGCTGTATTATTATCCTGACTATTACTATTGAATGGGAGGGGAGGGGAGGACCACCTACATAATACTTATATAACTTTATATTTTATTTATATTGTTATTATTATTATTTGTATACCTGTCCAAGCAGTGCAAACGAACAGACTCCTCGACAGAGTCCTCTCCCTTTTCTTCTCTCTCCCTCCACATTTTTCTCTGGAGACAAGTGTTGGGTCTGGATGGAAGGGAAGGAAAGTGAGAGAGCAAGACGAAGTGTTAGTGACAGACAAGAAAGGACCACGGAAATGCTGAGAAAAAAATAGGGGAGAATTTTCTCCATTTTTTGTCCCTTATAATCATGATTTTCTTAAGTTGGTCGCATCTCATGGCACAACTCTGCTACTATGGCTCACAGTATCGTGCAGCTAGTTATATTTGCTTTCTCTAGTTTACTCATTCATATTAGAGCCCTTTTGAGTTTTGTTGCTCCTCAAAATAAAGTTCTAACAAAGAGCCCATATCCATGTGTGGGAATAGTCGGGTTTAGATAGTTCATAGAAAGCAATAGAAATGGAGGGGAAAGGCAACTTGGTTTTTTCTCTATGCTCAGCTTCCTCTTGTTGAACATGAACATTAGCTTTCTAAATAATGGCCACTTCTAAGGGATTTCCGAGCTTTGCTTTTTTCCTCCACCTCGTAACTAGAGTGAGGGACTTTCCTGCGTCCAAATGGTAATGCAATGGCTATGTATGTTGGTGTGTACTGTCCGGGAAGGCTGCCCTCTCTATATAAGGCCATATCTGTTCAGCTTTCATACAATATGAATAAGAGAAGGAGAAAGGAGCAAGTAATGAATATAAAAGTGACCCGTTTTATGTTTCCTGTCTTCGTTTCGGGAAGAGCAGGGTATCATTATAGTAGTCCCTCTTCTATTCTCTCTTGAATTACTATGCAATATATTTTAAAAAATCTGTGTTGGTGTTGTAAGGAGATTGTGTTCTTCATGTTAGGGCACGCTTGGCTGCCTTTCTTGGCTGGTCGGCTCTAAAGGGGAGAGTAAGCGAGAAGGAGTTAACAAGTTCTAAAAAAAAATAGTTTTATGAGTTGAGAAGGAAGAGGGAGAAAAAAAATGGATAATGCAGCCTAAAAATAGTGGTTATCTCTCTCTCCTTTCTTCCTTTCTAACCGTCTTATATTACAATTTATGCATGTTTCCACTTTTATTCTCACATGTCAATTATTAACTTGCGACCGTTAGGTGAAACGCAAGTTACTAAGATCGTCTGGGCAGTCTGTCCGTCTGTCCGTCT